>JAUUTY010000227.1:0-281867 GCA_030979885.1 Lolium multiflorum | reverse complement strand
TAATATGACGCAGTCAATTGGGACCAAGATTTTTTTTTTTTGGGTTCCTCCTCGATGAAAATTTCACTTGTCTTCCTTCCGTAGTATTTTGGGTCCTCTTTTGAGGACAATTCTTCGGGTCCTCCTCAGGAAAATTCCTTCGGGTCCTCTTTGAAGATAATTCTTCAGTCCTTTATACGTCCATTTTGCATCACTTATTTTATATCATAATTTGCTGTTATTCATTGATATATTTCATATTTGGAGATGATACTTATGTTATTTCATCTATTTTTCATGTTTCATGATTATTGAGGATCGCTACATGCAAGATCTAATCAGACATTCTGGCCGAAAAAGCGCAGACGCAATATTTCTAAGATCAACAATTGATTTGAATTTGAGAAGTAAAATCCTATTTTTCCGTAAGACGAAGGGAGCCGAAGGGGGAGCCGAGGAGGGCCGCCATGGCCCACCTGATGCCGCGGCGGCGGCCAAGGCCCGGGCCGCGCCGCCTCGTGTGGGAGGGGGCCCACGCCCCTCTCGGCCTCCTCTCCTTCGCGTACATCTGTCCCGAAACCTAAGCTCTGTGGGGATAGTCGCTAAGAGTCACAGCCGCCTCCGCGAGGCGGAGAACACCAGAGAGAGAAGAGCTCTCCGGCAAGCTGAGATCCGCCGGGGAAAACAAGCTCTCCAGAGGGTGGGGAAATCGACGCCTATCGGCCACCGCCATCGGTGCTGGACATCACACATCTCTATCACCATCGTCATCATCTACATCATCATCACCGCCATTCTTCACCGCTGCACATCGTCACCGCGGTAACAATTTGGGTTGGATCTCGATGTCTGATAGGAGAAACTCTCCATATTGATTTCTACTTGTTATTGATGCTATGGAGTGAAACCATTGAACCAAGGTTTATGTTCAGATTGTTATTCATCATCATATCACCTCTGATCATGTTCCATATGATGTCTCGTGAGTAGTTCGTTTAGTTCTTAAGGACATGGGTGAAGTCTAAATGTTAGTAGGGAATTATGGTTGAGTAATATTCAATGTTATGATATTTAAGTTGTGGTGTTATTCTTCTCTAGTAGGTCATGAACGCGACTACATGATACCTCACCTTTATGGGCCTAGGGGAACACATCTTGTATTCGTTTTCTCAGAGATGTGCTGTTGGGCCTCCAAGAGCAGAGGTTTGTAGAACAAGAACAAGTTTCCCTTAAGTGGATCACTCCAAGGTTTATCGATCTCTGTGAGGAAGAGGTCAAAGATATCCCTCTCAAGCAACCCCGCAACCACAAAGCAAGAAGTCTCTGTGTCCCCAACACACCTAATACAATAGGTGCACTAGTTCGCGAAGAGATAGTGAGATACAAGTAATATGGATGAGTGTGGAGTGGAAATAGCAATCTGAATGAAATATGGCAGCGAGCAAACATTCAACAAAACAAGAGACAAACTAGAGATTCGATGCTTGGAAGC
This sequence comes from Lolium multiflorum, assembly GCA_030979885.1. NCBI lineage: Eukaryota > Viridiplantae > Streptophyta > Magnoliopsida > Poales > Poaceae > Lolium > Lolium multiflorum. Next base: position 280,396 of record JAUUTY010000227.1, on the reverse strand, counting down.
AAGGCCTAGGGATCGCTTTCACTAGTGGACACTCAACAATGATCACATAATAGGACTACTCTACACCCTCTGTTGGATGATGAACATCAGCTTGTGTAGGACTACTAGAGCACCTCAATGCCGAGTTAACAAGCTCCACACAATATTCAATGTTCATATTTAAATAACCTTAGAGTGCAAGATAGATCAACACAACCAAACCAAGTACTAACATAGCATGCACACCGTAACCTTCACACTATGAAAGGAGGAATAGATCGCATCAATACCATCATAGTAATAGTTAACTTCATAATCTACAAGAGATCACAATCATAGCATAAACCAAGTACTCCATGATGCACACACTGCCAACATTACATCATGGAGGAGGAATAGACTACTTTAATAACATCACTAGAGTAGCACATAGATAATATTCAACTTGATCACAAAGAGAGAGAGATGAACCACATAGCTACAGCGGAACCCTCAGCCCCGGGGGTGAATTACCCCCTCCTCATCATGGAGGCAGCGATGGCGGTGAAGATGGCGGTGGAGACTATTGGTGGGAGATGGCTCCGGGCAATTCCCCGTCCCCGGGCGGTGGTGCCGAACGAGAGCCGCGCTGTCCCCGAATTGAGTTTCGCGGGCGGGCGCCCCTAGAGTCTTTCCTCTCGAGTTTCACACCCAGCTCTAGTTTTAGGTCACTTACTCGCTTAAATAGGCGAAGAGCTCTGGGAGTCTAAGAGTCCCGAGGGGCCCACACCACAGGTGGGGTGACCACCCTCCAGGTCGCGGGCCGGCTTAGCGGTGAGGAGGCCCCGCTCCCCCGGCTTTCCCTTCCTGGGTTCGTGAGTCTTCCTAAGAAAATAGAATTTCTGTAATTTTTCTGGATTTTTCCTAGCACTTTTGGTTTTTGGGCCTTTTCGGCAATAAACAGACATAATAAACAGAACCGGCACCGTGGCATCTATATTAGGTTGTCCAATAAATGCCATAATATGACATAAAGTGCAAGCAAAACATGTAGGTATTGTCATAAAACAAGCATGGAGCATCAAATATAGATACATCGGAGACGACGCATCCCTGCTTAGTTCCTACCGTCCCTAGCAGGGTAAACGATAAAAGATAATTTCGGATGTGACATGCTACCAACATAATCTTTAATCATACTATTGTAAAGCATATGAGATGAATGGCGTGATAAACAACGTAAATGCAATGAGTAAACAATGGAATCATAGCAAAAAGACTTTTCATGAATAGTACTTTCAAGACAAGCATCAATAAAGTCTTGCATAAGGGTTAACCCATAAAGAAACTCATAGTAGAGACATTGAAGCAACACAATGGAAGATTAAGTTTCAGCGTTGCTTTCAACTCGTAACATGTATATCTCATGGATAGTTGTCAATGCAAAGCAATATAACAAATGCAATAAGCAAGTATGTAAGAATCAATGCACAATTCACACAAATGTTTGCTTCTTGAGGTAGAGAGAGATAGGTGAACTGACTCAATAATAAAAGTAAAAGAATGGTCCTTCAAAGAGGAAAGCATCGATTGCTATATTTGTGCTAGAGCTTTGATTTTGGAAACATAAAGAGAGCATAAAAATAAAGTTTTGAGAGGTGTATGTTGTTGTCAACGAATGGTAGCGGTTACTCTAACCCCCTTGCCAGCAAACCTTCAAAGAGCGGCTCCCATTTTATTTTATTTTGGATGGCACTCCTTCCAACCTTTCTTTCACAAACCATGGCTAACCGAACCCTCGTGTCAACAATCTCATACCATGAAGGAGTGCCTTTTTATTTTAGTTTTATTATGATGACACTCCTCCCAACCTTTGCTTACACAAGCCATGGCTAACCGAACCCTTCGGGTGCCGTCCAACAATCACATACCATGGAGGAGTGTCTATTTTTGTTAATTAATTTGGGACTGGGAATCCCATTGCCAGCTCTTTTTGCAAAATTATTGATAAGTGGATGAAGCCACTAGTCCATTGGTGAAAGTTGCCCAACAAGATTGAAAGACAAACACCACATACTTCCTCATGAGCTATAAAACATTGACAAAAATCAGAGGTGATAAATTTTTGAATAGTTTAAAGGTAGCACTCAAGCAATTTACTTTGGAATGACAGAAATACCATGTAGTAGGTAGGTATGGTGGGAACAAATGGCATACGGATTTTGGCTCAAGGATTGGATGCATGAGAAGTATTCCTCTCGATACAAGGTTTATAGCAAGGTTGTTTGAAGCAAACACAAGTACCTAACTAGTGCAGAAAACCTCACATAAAAGACATATTACAAGCATTATAAGACTATACATCGCCTTCCTTGTTGTTCAAACACCTCACTAGAAAATATCTAGACTCCAGAGAAACCACTCATGCAAACCAAATTTTAACAAGCTCTATGTATTTCTTCACTAATAGGTGCAAAGTATATGATGCAAGGCAAGAGCTTAAACAAGAGCACAACAATTGCCAAATATCAAGTTATTCAAGACATCATACCAATTACTACACGTTGCATTTTCCGTTTCCAACCATATAACAATTAACGAAGCAGTTTCAACCTTCGCCATGAATATTAAAAGCTAAGAACACATGTGTTCATACGAACCAGCGGAGCGTGTGCGTGTCCCTCTCCCACACAAGCATTTATTCAAACAAAAACAAAACAAGAAACATACAGAACGCTCCAAGTAAAAGTACATAAGATGTGACCGAATAAAATATAGTTTCAAGAGAAGGAACCCGATAATTTGTCGATGAACAGGGGGATGCTCTTGGCATCCTGCTTTTAGACTTTTTGAGTCTTCTTTGAAATATGCAGGATGAACCACCGGGTATGCTTAGACTTTTCACTCTTCTTGATCGTAGTATACCATCCTCCTCTCTTGACCCTTGGAAAACTTCTTCACACCAAACTTCTCATAAACTTCATTAGAGGGGTTAGTAAATAATAATCTAAAACTCACATGTTCAGAGGTGACATAATCATTCTGAACACTTCTGGACATTGCCTGAAAAGCTACTGGAAGGTAAAGGAACAAAAGAAATCCACCCAACACAACGGAAGAAGCAATGCGAAATAAAAGGCAGAATCTGTCAAAACAGAACAGTCCGTGTTACTGAATTTTTAATAAATACTCCCTGTCGCCAGACTGAAAACTCAAAAACTTAATGAAAGTTACAAGACATATCTGAGGTGTGAACACGTACAAATTAAGTATATTTTTCTCTGATTTTTCTACAGAGAAAACAGCCCAGATCTGTGACAGACAGAAATCTGTTTCAGCCAGAGAAATCCAAATCTAGTATCAACCTTCGATTAGAGGCTTCAATTTTGGCACAACAAAACACAAAGTTAAGATAAGGAGAGGTTGCTACAGTAGTAAAACAACTTCCAAGACACAAATATAAAAAAAATACTGTAGCAAAATAACACATAGTTATCTCCCAAGAAGTTCTTTCTTTTATAGCCATTAAGATGGCCCAGCAGTTTTAATGATCCACTCATAGAAATAGTATTCAAGCAAAGAGCTTCAAGAGGCAAATTCAAAAACAAATTTAAGTCTAACATGCTTCCTATGAAGAGGAATCTTATACACAAATGAATTCATGAAGAACAAAGTGACAAGCATAAAAGGATAAAACACGAGTAACTTCAAGATTCTCAACATAAAGAGGGGAACTTAATATTATTAAGATGCATACAACCATATTTCCTCCTTCTCTCATAATAACTTTCAGTAGCATCATTGATTAAAATCCACAATATACCCATCACTTAAAAAATTCTTATCATGGTTCATATGCATAGAAGTATCATTAATTTTGGCATAAGAAGAGTTATTCTCATTAATAATAATTGGAGCAAGATTATTATCAAGAATTTGAACATGGTAAACAAGTTGCATATTAAAAGAATTATTTTTGGTAACTAAACTTTCATGACTATGACAAGTTTCATAAGGGTAGTTATAACCTATATCATAGCATTCTTTATAATAATCATCAAAGATCTAGAGGGGCATAGGTCATCATAAGAAATAGAATAGTTATCTTCCACACAGTTGGTTTATCTATAACCATACCATCATTGTTATTAGAAGGAGATGTATCAAGAACATAATGACCAGTAGAAAAAGGATTTTCAAACACCTCTTCCCCAATCTTAGAGCTTTCTATATCATTATGGAAGGAAGCATGGATAGCACTGACACTATGGCAATTATTATCATCATTTTCAATTAGTTTCAGAGATTGCAATATCAAAGTAGTGTGCTCATTCAAATCATGATCTCTAATGTATGTAAAGGGCATAGGGAGATTCATCATATTTAGATTCATTATCACAATAATCATTAGAAGCAACATTACAGTTACTTAGCGTTATCTCATTCACGCGGGGATACGTCGTTCTCTTTCTTTTATTCTCCTTCTTCTTCCTCTTCTTCTTCTTCGTTCTTCTTCTTCTTCTTCTCTTCCTTCTCCTCATTTCCTTCTTTAGGAGGAAGAGGTTTAGCGTGGCTTGTCCGCATAACCTGATTTACTTTTAGAAACAATAGAAGAAACTTGGAGGATTCCTCCTTTTCATTAATTAGTTCAAACACATGGCGGTCCTATCATATTTTGGCAAGGTGTCATCTTCTAAAATATTTTGTATGGGCATTTGTATGGCTATTATCAATGCAATAAGAAAAAGACCCATGCAAGGTCATCATCAATATCAAGATCACTGATATGTAACAAAGTTTTTCTCGACAGTGCTTCACACCCCAAAAATAAAGTAAGTCACTCATGCTCAGATTAGAGCAATTTAATCATCACATCACAATTTGCAGCACTCATTGTCTAAATTATCATTGAGGAGCATTGAAAAGCTCAAATGACCCATCACATGGCAAATCCTTACAATAAAAGATGTAGGGCACAAACTTTTTTACCAAAGATCATCTAGAGCCCTAAGCCACTTTCTAGTTTTTTCATTAATACGATGGATGCAATATTCATCTTTGACTTGATTAATTCCACAAGGTCTATGCATTCCCACAAAAATTAACATGCTTATAGGAAATAGCATTCTTAGGAGTTTGAGCATGCTTATTGCAATAATTAATGTCAATTTCATTCTTCAAGGCAAGTTTCCCTTAAAAGGTTCATGATATGTTTTATCAAAATTCTTTAAAGTAATTCAAAATGAGAAGCAAAGGCTTTATAAAGATTTGGAGGAACTTGAGAGTCAAGACCATGGGTAGCACTCAAAGTTATCTAAAATTTATCTAGATTCATTGAAACTTTCAATGCATTCATAATCATAATTTATACCGGACTCTTTACCTTTGTCTCCCATCCTTCAGCATTGTCCTCAATCCGATCAAGAAGATCCCACCTAGCTTCAACCTCCTTGCTTGTGAGATCCCCTCCAACACGCATCTGCATAGTCCTCTGTGTTGTCCTCAAAGCCCTACATAAAATTATTAACAATAACATTACGGGGGAGCTCATGAATGGGACATTTGAGCATTAGTGATTTCAATCTCCCCCACGCCTGAGAAATACTCTCTCCATCACGAGGATAAAAGTTATAAATATAATTCCTATCAATATGCACTTCATGAGGAGGATAAAATTTAAATAAAAGAGAGATGCAATTTCTTCCCAACCAAGAGAATGTCTATTCTCCAACAATTTATACCAATGCGTCGCTTTACTAGACAACAGAGAATAGCTTCTTCCTTACTTCATCCATGTAGATACCGCACACTTGAATAACCCGGGATAATTCTGCAAAAAACAAGAGAATGATCTCTGTAGGATGGACAGCTCCCATCCCCTTTATAGTGGTTGTCCATAACATGTTCGATAATTTTCATAGGTATTTTTATACGGAATAATACTCTCAACAGGTGGATTTAAAATATCAGAAGCATCATTAGAGTTATCGCATATGGGAGATAAAGCATTAACAGAGCAAAATATTTCTTCCAAAGCGGAGGAGCTAAAAAGATTATTTTTATGTAAACTAGCTTCCCCAAGCTTAGACTTATCCATAGCATTAGCAACAGGAATTGCATTCATACTAATAACATCACTGGCTTACATGTAAATACAAAACCTATAGGTTTTTTTACCCTTTCGTGATTAAACAATTCTAAATCAGGAAATAGATTAAAAAGCTCACCAATTTTGTTGTTGTTTTCCATTATGCCTAACTAGTGAAAATAAAAACAAGAAACAAAAAGATGCAATTGCAGAATCTAAAGGAAATAGCTTCGAGTACTTACAATGGCGAAAATAGCTTAGTAGCCGAGACCCGGGGAGTGTGAGTACCTTTACCTTTCCTCCCCGGCAACGACGCCATAAAAGTGCTTGATGTCTACTTCCCCCTCCTTTTCCTCTAGACACAAGTGTTGGGCCTCCAAGAGCGAGGTTTGTAGAACAGGCAAGAAGTTTTCCCTTAAGTGGATCACCTAAGGTTTATCGATCTCTCTGGGAGGAAGAGGTCAAAGATATCCCTTCTCTCAAGCAACCCCGCAACCACAAAGCAAGAAGTCTCTTATGTCCCCAACAACACACCTAATAGGTGCACTTAGTTCGGCGAAGAGATAGTGAGATACAAGTAATATGGATGAGTGTGAGTGGTAATAAATCTGAATGAAATATGGCAGCGAGCAAACATTCAACAAAACAGTAGACAAACAAACAGAGATTTGATGCTTGGAAGCAAGGCCCAAGGATCCTGCTTTCACTAGTGGACCCTCTCAACAATGATCACATAATAGGATCACTCTACATTCTCTTGTTGGATGATGAACATCATTGTGTAGGATTACACGAACCCTCAATGCCTGAGGTTAACAAGCTCCACAATATTCAATGTTCAGGTTTAAATAACCTTAGAGTGCAAGATAGATCAACACAACCAAACCAAGTACTAACATAGCATGCACACCGTAACCTTCACACTATATGAAAGGAGGAATAGATCACATCACTACCATCATAGTAATAGTTAACTTCATAATCTACAAGAGATCACAATCATAGCATAAACCAAGTACTTCATGATGCACACACTGCCAACATTACATCATGGAGGAGGAGTAAACTACTTTAATAACATCACTAGAGTAGCACATAGATAATATTCAACTTGATCACAAAGAGAGATGAACCACATAGCTACTGAGCTCCCACTCCCTGGGTGAATTACTCCTCCCTCATCATGGAGGCAATGATGGCAAAGAAGATGGCGGTGGAGACGGGGCGGGTGAGATGTGGCTCCGGGCAATTCCCATTCCTACAGGTGCCGAATGGGTAGACTTCGTCTCCCGACCGGAGGCAAGCCACATGTGGCGGCGCCCGAGTCTTTCTTCGAGTTTCACACCTAAGTCAAGTTTTAGGGTCACGACGCGCTTAAATAGGCGAAGAGTCGGAGTCGGCAGGGCTACGGGGGCCACACACCAAGGTGGGGTGACCACCCTCCAGGCCGTCGTTCTATGGTGAGGAGGCCCCGGCTCCCCTCGGCTTGCCCCTTCGCTCCGTGAGTCTTCCCATAAAATAGAATTTCAGACTTTTCCTGATTTTTCCAGCACTTTGTTTTTGGGCCTTTTCTGTACAAATGTATTATAATAAAATTAAACTGCATCAGGTGACCTTTTGTTAATAGGTTAGTCCAATAAATGTCATAAGATGATATTATAAAGTGCAGGCAAAACATGTAGGTATTGTCATAAAACAAGCATGGAACATCGTAGAAATTATAGATACGTTGAGACGTATCAAGAATACATCTTGTGCTCGTTTGCCAATTGCGGGGTCGACAGCAACCTAAACCCCGTTAGTATATCGATGCAGAAGGGATAGCAGAGGATCTCATAGTTTAAGGCCGTGGTTAGATTTATCTTAATTACTTTCTTGTAGTTGCGGATGCTTGCAAGGGGTATAATCACAAGTATGTATTAGTCCTAGGAAGGGCGGTGCATTAGCATAGGTTCACCCACACAACACTTATCAAAACAATGAAGATTAATTAGCCATATGTAGCGAAAGCACTAGACTAAATCTCATGTGTCCTCAAGAACGTTTGGTCATTATAGGTAAACAAACCGGCTTGTCCTTTGTGCTAAAAAGGATTGGGCCACTGGCTGCAATTATTACTCTCGCACTTTACTTACTCGTACTTTATTCATCTCTACATCAAAACCCCCCGAATACTTGTCTCTGTGAGCATTTACAAGAATCCTTCATCGAAACCGCTTGTCAACACCTTCTGCTCCTCGTTGGGATCGACATTCTTACTTATCGAAATACTACGATACACCCCCTATACTTGTGGGTCATCAGTCCTCCTTGAAGATAATTCTTCGGGTCCTCCTTGAGGATAATTTTTCGGGTCCTCCCTGAGGATAATTCTTCAGGACCTCCTTGAGGATAATTTTTCGGGACCTCCTTGAAGATAATTCTTCGGGACCTCCTTGAAGATAATTCTTCGGGACCTCCTTGAGGATAATTCTTCGGGACCTTCGTGAAGATAATTCTTCGGGACCTCCCTGAAGATAATTCTTCGGGTCCTGTTCTTTCTTGAAGAAAATTTCGTCGAGCTCCTCCTTAGACAATTTCGTCGGGTTCTCTCTTATATACTTTGAATTTTGCTTTCTCCTGCACAAATAAACAAACTTTTTCTATCTTTTCCTTGACTCTCTTTTTCGCATGCGGTGTCAGATGCTCAGATTCTCGATGATATGTAAAGTGAATATATGCCTAAGCAGCCCCCAAGTGTCGGGTGCGCCGAAAGTAAACGAATAATCAACTTTGTGCAAAATAAAAGAACACTTAGCTTTTTGGACATGACGAAGTTGATGCATGATGAAGTCTTCGAGTGTAGATAAGAAATCTAGCCAAAGTAGAAACCACCAAATAGCAAAAGTGGATGCCGCGAAATTGTTGATGAAGAAATAGCCGAGCCCCCGAGCACTGCTGGGGTGATGTCATGATTGTTGCTTAGACGCCGTGTCACAGTTGTTACTCGGGGCGAAGTCGTTGTCGAGCCCCCGAGTATTATCCGTGTCGCCGAAAGAAGGCCATTAAGGATGAAATACTGAAGATGAATCCGAGATGAAGTACTTGAAATGACTCCATATTAAAGATTACACCATCAAATATGAATCATATATTGAAGATGAATTCGCCGATATCATAGAAGATGAATCCATTGACCCGAAGAATCCAGAAATAACCATAGGAAATGAGTCCGCTGATATCATAGATGATGAATCCATTGATCCGAAGAAAATAGTTCCAGTAGTAACCATAAAAGATGAATCTGCTGATATCATAGAGGATGAATCCATTGATCCGAAGAAAATAGTTCCAGTAATAACCATAGAAGATGAATCCATTGACCCGGAAACGCATCAGGTAATATTGTATAAGTGAACCAATAATAACCCAAATAAAACCAATCTAGTAATCCGAAGAAAATAAATCCACTGAGCCGAAGAAGATAAAGCTACTAGGTCGAAGAAAATAATTCCATTGAGCCGAAGAAAATAATTCCACTGAACCGGAGAAAATAATTCCACTGAACCTGAGAAAATAATTCCACTGAACCGGAGAAGATATATCCAGAGCCGAAGAAAATAAATTCACCAAGTAACCGAGTATATTTGTGGTAACGAAGTAATGGCATATCCACGTGTGTCGGGTGTATTTGCTGTAATGAGGTAATGATGCAGCCCCAAATATTCGGGTGTGGCGAAAGTAAACAATAATTAACTCTCGGAAGAGGAACACTTAGCTTTTTATCGGGTGCGGCGGAGTCGACGTGGAAGTAGGTCGTCTGGCAGACGCAATCGAAGCGATGAACGTAGTAGATGTGGCGGATCCTCGATGGATGAGCCCCCAAGCGTAATGAGCGCCATGGCAAACGGGGTCGACACAACGGCGGAAGTCGAAGTTTTGTTACGATCTGCAATTATATTGTAGTGCGCAAATTTGCGCGCAAATAATAGCACGAGCCGAAAATATTTAGCCAAATAAATTTTGCAAGTACTAATTAATTAGAAATATAGCACCTGATATCGGATGGTTGGATCCATGTAGTAGTAGTCGATGAAGTGATGGGTCCACGACGGGTGAGCTCCCGAATATATCGAGTCCATGATACGAAAAGCGAGCCCCTGATAGTTTCTATGTCAGATGAAAATCGGAGGCGAGTTGGTTTTGTTCGGCTGGTGGCCGAAGTTCTTTATTGATATTTTTGCACAGATTTAGTGGTCGATCTCCACGTGAAGAAAAGCAGCGAACTCAACTTGTTTTCTTGGAACTGCTGGAATTTTGGGCATTTGGCCTTTGGCCCATGGCTCATTATAAAATTCTGAAACTCACATGGCCCATTCCAATAATCAGTGGTAGCACTAGTGGGAGCTGAAGTTTAGTCCCACATTGCTAGTGGGAGGGAGTTGGAGTGGATAAGGTGGGCTGTCCTAGTAAGTAGTGAAGAGAGAGAGCCCTCGCGTACTCCTCCTCCTCCGCCGCCCTCGCTCATTTCGCATCACGACACGTGCGCTATATGGTTGCGGGAATCTCGCCGAGCCGAGCTTATCTTTTGCTGTTTGGGAAATTAATTGTGTAATCAATTTGAGTCATTAACGAACGCTACTCACGTTTGCCTTCCGGTTTTTCTTGGATCGTGGCTGTGCCGACTCTGACGTGGCTGCGCCCACGACCTTCCCGAACTGCACTATAAGACCCTGCACAACCCTAGCCATTTAATCGACGCATACGCGACTCACCGTTTCAGCTCATTGCGCCGCCGCTTCGTTTTCTCATCGTCCGTCGGCTGCACCGACTGCCGGGACAATAGGGCCTTCAAACCCCGCTCTCGTGGAACTGACGGGTGAGGCAATCTGGTTTTTGGGAGCGCTCCGCGCGACTATCGCATCACGACGTCGTCATCGACAACAGTTTCTCCCAACGACAACTTCTTCCCCGATCTCAGCGACTTCTTCGACAACCTCAACATGGGCGACAATGAAGCTGCTGCGAAATATGTGTTCTTGTCATTTCTCTTTCAGTTTCTATTAGAGTTTCTTCTTCTAGTTTGTGGTAGATGTGATCAGTTTATCTTGTTTAGACGTGATCTGTTCATCTACCTTACAAATCTGCATGATTAGTTTATTTGTTATTTTCGTAGTCATGATTCATCAATTACTTGTACGGATTATTTCATATGGATATTTGCTTATATATTCAACAATCCAAAAACCTGATTTTAGGCAAATCAATTCAAGCAGCGTTGCTGCCGCTACTCGACCTCCCCTCTTTGATGGTATGCATTACAAGAGGTGGCGCACAAAGGCAGTTCTATGGTTTACAAACCTAGGTTGTTTTAGCGCCACAGATGCTAGACCAGGGGCCTCTCTCTGCAGAGGAGCAGGAAAAGTTTGAGAAGGTCGACGCCATGTTTAAGGCGGCCTTGTTCAAGCATTCTTGGGGACAACATTGTTGACCCGTACATGGCTTTCGACCATGGTAAAGATGCGTGGGATGCGCTCGAGGCCAAATTTGGGGTCTCGGACGCTGGCACTGAATTGTATGTCATGGAGCAATACTATGACTACAGATGACTGATGAGCGCTCCGTGGTTGAGCAGGCTCATGAATTCAGTCCCTTGCCAAAGAACTCGAGCAGTTTAAGTGTACCTTACGGACAAATTTGTGGCTGGTGGCATTATTGCCAAGCTTCCTCCTTCGTGGAGGAACTTTGCTACTTCTCTGAAACATAAGAGACAAGAGTTTTCCGTTTCGGATCTCATTGGCTCGCTTCATGTGGAAGAGAAGGCGAGAGCAAAGGACACACGCGCTCGTAGTTTTGAGGGAGGTTCTAGTGCCAATGTGGTACACAAGAAGAACTTCCAATCTCACAAGTCTAAGAATAAGAACAATGGAAAAGGCAAGTTTGACGTGAAGAACAAAGCCACCAACTCAACCAACTTCAAGAGGAAGACTCCTTATAAGAAGAAAGGGAACTGCCATGTTTGTGGCGCTCCTGGACATTGGGCTCCTGATTGCCCCGAACGCCATGATCGGCGTGGGAACAGCGGCAAGTCCGCAAATGTTGTTATTGGTGTTGATACTGAGATGAAGGACGTTGGGTACGGTATTTCTCCTACTGTCCTTTCAGTATGTAATTCTCCTGATTAGTTGATAGACACCGGAGCCAATACACATGTATGTTCTGATGTCTCTATGTTTTCTTCTTATAAGGTCGCAAGGACTTGCTCCGTGCTGATGGGAAACGGCTCACGTGCTTCTGTTCGTGGTGTTGGTACGGTGGATCTGAAGTTTACTTCGGGAAAGACCATCCAACTGAAGAATGTGCAGCACGTTCCATCAATTAATAAGAATCTCGTTAGCGGATCGCTTTTATGTCGAGATGGTTTTAAGTTGGTTTTTGAGTCCAATAAAGTTGTAATTTCCAAGTGTGGACAATTTGTTGGAAAGGGTTATGTGTGCGGAGGCTTGTTCTGCTTATCTCTGTCAGACTTATGTACTCAAATTATTAATCATGTTTGCATTGATAGTGAGTCCGATATTTGGCATTCACGACTTTGTCATATTAATTTTGGGTGCATGACGCGGCTAGCGAATATGAATATAATTCCGAAATTTTCTATTGTCAATAAATCCAAGTGCCAAGTATGTGTGCAAGCTAAGCAACCACGCAAGTCTCACAAGACTGCGGAGGCAAGAGACTTGGCACCACTGGAGCTTATACATTCGGATCTTTGTGAAATGAATGGTGAATTGACAAAAGGAGGGAAAAAGATACTTCATGACTTTAATTGATGACTCTACTCGATATTGTTATGTGTATCTTGAAATCTAAAGATGAAGCTCTTAACCACTTCAAAATCTTTAAAGCTGAAGCAGAAAACCAACTTGATCGAAAGATCAAGCGGCTAAGTCTGATCGTGGTGGAGAGTATTTTTCCAACGAGTTTGATTCTTTTTGTGCGGAACATGGTATTATTCATGAGAGACGCCTCCCTACTCACCTCAGTCAAATGGGGTGGCCGAAAGAAAGAACACTCTAACTCATTTGGTTAACGCCATGTTAGATACATCGGGTCTATCCAAGGCATGGTGGGGAGGCAATATTGACCGCATGTCATGTCCTAAACTGTTTCTAAAGAAAACCATTACCCCGTTAGAATGGGAAAGGAAAAGACTGAAACTCTCTTACCTACGAACTTGGGGCTGTATGGCGAAGTAAATGCCGATATCAAGAAAGCGCAAGCTTGGACCAAAACCGTGATTGTGTTCTTCGATATGCATTTCATAGGCATGGCTAAGTATTTTTGATAGTAAAAATGAGGTATCCCACATGCATGTTGGTACAATTATGGAGTCGAATGATGCATTTGAGGACATCTTCCTATGAAAGAAACGTCTAGCTCATCAATTCAGGAGATGCCCAGTTCATCTACTGGAATTATTTCCTGAACCTACCATGGCTATAGAACACTTTGAGAATCCTGTGGAGGATGATGAAGCTCCCAAAAGGAGCAAGAGACAGAGGACTGCAAAGTCCTTTGGACATGATTTCATTGTGTACCTCGTGGATGATACTCCCACTTCTATTTCAGAAGCCTATGCATCTCAGGATGCTGACTACTGGAAGGAAGCTTCCGTAGCGAGATGGATTCCATCTTAGCTAATGGAACTTGGGAGGTTACTGATCGTCCTTATGGGTGCAAACCTGTAGGATGCAAGTGGGTGTTCAAGAAAAAGCTTAGGCCTGATGGTACTATTGAAAAGTACAAGGCACATCTTGTGGCCAAGGGTTATACCCAGAAAGAAGGTGAAGATTTCTTTGATACATACTCACCTGTTGCCAGATTGACCACCATTCGAGTGCTACTATCCTTGGCTGCCTCACATGGTCTTCTCGTTCATCAAATGGATGTTAAGACTGCTTTCCTAAATGGAGAGCTTGAAGAGGAAATTTATATGGAGCAGCCCGATGGATTTGTAGTAGATGGTCAAGAAGGAAAGGTGTGTAAATTACTAAAGTCTTTGTATGGGCTTAAGCAAGCACCTAAACAGTGGCATGAGAAGTTTGAAAGAACTTTAACCGCTGAAGGCTTTGTTGTAAATGAAGCTGACAAGTGTGTATACTATCGTCATGGTGGGGGCGAGGGAGTTATTCTTTGTCTCTATGTCGATGACATATTGATATTCGGGACCAGCTCTACTGTAATTAAGGAGGTCAAGGAGTTCCTATCTCGTTGTTTTGAGATGAAGGACTTGGGAGTAGCTGATGTGATTTTAAACATCAAGCTGCCTGAAGGATGACGATGGTGGGATTACATTGCTTCAGTCCCACTATGTGGAAAAGATCCTGAGTCGCTTCGGGTATAGCGACTGCAAATCTTCTCCAACACCTTATGATCCTAGTGTGATAATTCGTAAGAATAAAAGAATTGCTAGAGATCAATTGCGATATTCGCAGATCATTGGCTCGCTTATGTATTTAGCCAGCGCCATGAGGCCTGACATCTCCTTTGTTGTAAGTAAACTCAGCCGTTTTGTGTCTAGACCTGGAGATGTTCATTGGCATGCTCTTGAGAGAGTTTTGCGCTATTTGAAAGGCACTGCGAGTTATGGCATTCACTATACTGGGTATCCAAGGGTACTTGAGGGTTATAGTGATGCAAATTGGATATCTGATGCTGATGAGACTAAGGCCACAAGTGGTTATTTGTTTACACTTGGAGGTGGCGCTGTTTCCTGGAAGTCTTGCAAGCAGACCATCATTACGAGGTCAACTATGGAAGCAGAACTCACAACATTAGACACAGCCACTGTTGAAGCAGAGTGGCTTCGTGAGCTCTTGATGGACTTACCTGTGGTTGAGAAACCAATACCCGCTATTCCTATGAATTGTGATAATCAAACTATGATCGTCAAAGTAAACAGTTCTAAGGATAATATGAAGTCATCAAGGCATGTGAAGAGGAGACTGAAAACTGTCAGAAAATGAGAAACTCCGGAGTTATAGCGTTGGATTATATCCATACGTCTAGAAACCTGGCAGACCCCTTCACAAAGGGACTATCACGAAATGTGATAGAAAATGCATCGAGGGAGATGGGTATGAGACCCACACTATGAGCTGCCCACGGTGGTAACCCACTTTATGTGACCGGAGATCCTGTGAATTAGAGCTGGGAGACAAGCTGTTGGTCAGCTGGGAGGAGAGTATATATCCCTATAGCAATTTTACCACTCCGTAAGATGAAATACTCTCCTAATCTGCATGGCAGGTTGATAATTATCTTAATGTGTCCTAAGTGGCTTATTTTAGCAGATGTTGTCCTGCAGAACATCTTTTGAAGAACACACCTATATGAGTCTGATTGTTAAACGTCGCAATCTATGAGAGTTGGGTGCTCTCTATTAAACTCATGAAAGGCCCTGGAGTATGACGTATAAGCTCCAAACCGCGAGGAAGCCTCGCGGCAGCCTAGTATCGGTCTAGGCTTTGTATGAAGCTAGTGCGCAGAAAACTTGTAGTTCAAGGCATAGTCCACTATCCAAGTTGCAATCTAGTGTAATATGAAGCTTTAAGTGGAAGTTCAACTTAACAGTCTCCACGACATACCGGTATATAAAACAATGTTCTGGAAACTTATTGATGAGTGCCAATGAGAGTTTGTGGGGGATTGCTTGGAATTTTGGGCATTTGGTTTTTGGCCCATGGCCCACTATAAAATTCTGAAACTCACATGGCCCATTCCAATAATCAGTGGCAGCACTAGTGGGAGCTGAAGTTTAGTCCCACATTGCTAGTTAGGAGGGAGTTGGAGTCGTATATAAGGTGGGCTGTTCTAGTCCTCGTAAGTGAGTGGGAAGAGAGACTTCGCACTCCTCCTCCTCCGCCACCCGCCTCGCCTCGCCACGCCTCACCTCGCCTCGCCTCGTCACGTCACGACGCGGGTTGCGGGAATCTCTCCGAGCCGAGCTTATCTTTTTGTTGTTTGAGAAATTAATTGTGTAATCAATTTTGAGTCATTAACGGACGCGTTACTCAGCCGTTTTGCCGACTCGGACGTGGGCTGCGCCCCACGACCTTCCCGAACTGCACTATATAAGATCCTGCGCAACCCTAGCCGCTGTAACTAGACGCATACGCGACTACCTGTTTCCAGCTCATTGCGCCGCGTCGTTTCCTCATCCCGTCCGTCGGCGTGCACCGACTGCCGGGACGTAGGCCTCCGGAACCCTCCTCTTCGTGAACCCGTACGGTGAGGGGCAATCAGGTTTTTGGGAGCGCTCCGGCGCGACTACTGGCATCACGACGTCGTCATCGGACAACGAGTTTCTCCACAACGACAACTTCTTCCCGGATCTCAGCGACTTCTTCGACAACCTCAACATGGGCGACAACGAAGCTGCTGCGAAGTATGTGTTCTTGTCATTTCTCTTTCAGTTTCTATTAGAGTTTCTTCTTCTAGTTTGTGTGGTAGATGTGATCAGTTTATCTTGTTTAGACGTGATCTGTTCATCTACCTTACTAATCTGCATGATTAGTTTATTTGTTATTTTCGTAGTCATGATTCATCAATTACTTGTACGGATTATTTCATATGCATATTTCTTATATATTCAACAGGAACTTGATCCAGTCAATGTGCTGGCTTCTTTTCTACCTGGATCGTGAAACCAAGGTGCAATATTTGCAACGTGGGTACAAGTGACATGCATCCTTAGTTAAATCCATAAATAAATCAAACTAGCGGAGTGGCCCGCGCCCTTGCGCGGCTAGATTTTTAATAGGTGATCGGCATAACTAATTTTGAATTCCTTTTCATTTCATTCATTTGCTTCTCTTATTTTTCTTTGCTTGGATTGATTTGTAGTATATTATTGAAAATATATATTCATGGTAACATTTGATAAACATTAAATCGCACCTTTTATTCAATAACTATCTTATTCTTAAAATGTCCTTTAATTATATTTCTTTTAGTTGAACTATATACTGATGGTTATATGATCAGTAAAAGGTTGAAATATATATTGCTATGAACAATATATGCATAGAAAAATAACAACTACATATTCTTTAACGACAACGCATTTTTGATTGTTCGATTTTATAGGAAACATTGATATAACGGCCGTAGTGTGCTATTATGAAATAACAGAGGACAATTACAACATATCGTGTGGCAAAGATTTATAGATGAGGTAAAAATATGCATGTGAAAATTTAATAATTTTCTATGCCTTTGTGCATAAAATAGTTGCGAATACAAACTTCACGGCTTGTTCCATTTTCCCCTAACCTCTAAGTATGTAAAGTTTTAAAACTAATGCAAGCTATATAAATTGGGAAATTTTTACCTTTAGTATTAGAATGATACCTGCCAAAAATCTAAGTCAAATCAACATCTTTCATGGTGCAACCTCACCAAGTAAGGCTGAAGAATTTCTCTAAAATTCAGTCTTCCACGTCAAACTGTAGGAGAGATTAAACTACATACATGAAACAGAAACTACATACATAGATGGATAAATGTTGCTCATACGTTGTTGAGTAAATATGTTCTGTTACATTATCCAATCCAAATATCCAGAGTACACGTGTCACCTGCGCCTCCCTTACCACATGGCGTGCCATCCGCCGCATCCTCCACCTTAAATTAAGAATGCAACTCTTAACTTTCTATCAAAGTAAATTATCGTACAAATAGATTGAAATCTACTACAGATATAATCAGAGTATATAAAGACATGCTAGAAAACATATTTCAATTAGCGCTGGCATTAGCATTGACTAATCCAGGAAATAACTATCGCTGCACCAGGTAAATGTATTTGGGAATAAATCTGATAGACCGGTGGGAACAATATAGTATCCCCATGGCTGACCCTTCCCTTCTTATGTTATACGTTCAATTCAAATGAGAAGAGGAGGTTAAAAAAGCGGTATACAGTTTTCTTTTCTTTAAGGTCCAAATCTTGTGCTGTGATCAATCCACAGATTTCTGCAATAACCTGAGGCTCAATTCCTGTTATAGACAGCTGGTAATGAATCGATGTGTATAGATTTGTTAAATTCATCTCGTACGATGCAAATCATAGACAGCTGGTAATAAATCGATATAGTTTAGCTTTTCTATAGCTATCCCATCACTACAGAAAGAGAATAGAACTATAACAATCAAACAAACAGAGATCAAAAGTTCTCAACGAATCATTCATTTCCTTCCTGTAGTTAAACATGATAGCTTATCAAAAATAATCGCACCTCATTTCTCTGTTTCATACAGTTGTTGCAAGTCCTGTGTAACCTCATCTCTAAGACTTCTTACAGTGTCTTGTCATGCTGCAACTCCACCGAAAATATCAGAGAGTAAAGAGAGGAAATAGTACATGGAATATTTACTGTTCTATAGTAGAATTGGTGGCATACTTGGCAAAGAAACTGGGCAAAGAACAGGAGAAAGTACCTGCAGGCTGCATCGCGCTTCCGCTGACCTCTCGACAGTCCATTGCGGCGTAACATAGGTAGTGGTGATTGATGGCGTGTATTTCACACGTTCGTTGGGCAACCCCAAGAGGAAGGTATGATGCGCACAGCAGCAAGTTTTCCCTCAGAAAGAAACCAAGGTTTATCGAACCAGAGGAGCCAAGAAGCACGTTGAAGGTTGATGGCGGCGAGATGTAGTGCGGCGCAACACCAGGATTCCGGCGCCAACGTGGAACCCTGCACAACACAACCAAAGTACTTTGCCCCAACGAAACAGTGAGGTTGTCAATCTCACCGGCTTGCTGTAACAAAGAGTTAACCGTATTGTGTGGAAGATGATTGTTTGCAGAAAACAGTAGAACAAGTATTGCAGATTGTATTTCAAGTAAAGAGAATTGGACCGGGTCCACAGTTCACTAGAGGTGTCTCTCCCATAAGACGAACAGCATGTTGGGTGAACAAATTACAGTTGGGCAATTGACAAATAAAGAGAGCATGACAATGCACATACATATCATGATGAGTATAGTGAGATTTAATTGGGCATTACGACAAAGTACATAGACCGCCATCCAACCGCATCTATGCCTAAAAAGTCCACCTTCAAAGTTATCATCCGAACCCCTCCAAGATTAAGTTGCAAGCAACAGACAATTGCATTAAGTATGGTACGTAATGTAATCAACAACTACATCCTTAGACATAGCATCAATGTTTTATCCCTAGTGGCAACAGCACAACACAACCTTAGAACTTTCTCTCACTGTCCCGTGTCAATGCAGGCATGAACCCACTATCGAGCATAAGTACTCCCTCTTGGAGTTACAAGCATCTACTTGGCCAGAGCATCTACTAGTAACGGAGAGCATGCAAGATCATAAACAACACATAAGCATAACTTTGATAATCAACATAACAAGTATTCTCTATTCATCGGATCCCAACAAACGCAACATATAGGATTACAGATAGATGATCTTGATCATGTTAGGCAGCTCACAAGATCCGACAATGATAGCACAATGGGGAGAAGACAACCATCTAGCTACTGCTATGGACCCATAGTCCAGGGGTAGACTACTCACACATCACACCGGAGGCGACCATGGCGGCGTAGAGTCCTCCGGGAGATGATTCCCCTCTCCGGCAGGGTGCCGAGGCGATCTCCGGATCCCCCGAGATGGGATCGGCGGCGGCGGCCTCTGGAAGGTTTTCCGTATCGTGGTTCTCGCATGGGGTTTTCGTCCGAGGCTATTTGTAGGCGGAAGGGCAGAGTCGGGGCCACGAGGGCCACACCATAGGCGGCGCGGGCCCCCTCGGCCGCGCCGCCACGTGGTGTCGTCACTCGTGGCCCCACTTCGTGTGTCTTCGGTCTTCTGGAAGCTCCGTGGAAAAATAGGCCCCTGGCTTTGATTTCGTCCAATTCCGAGAATATTTCCTTACTAGGATTTCTGAAACCAAAAACAGCAGAAAACAGCAATGGCACTTCGGCATCTTGTTAGGTTAGTTCCAAAATGCACGAATATGACATAAAGTGTGCATAAAACATGTAGATAACATCAATAATGTGCATGGAACATAAGAAATTATCGATACGGAGACGTATCGCATCCCTGCTTAGTTCCCCTCGTCCCGAGGTAAAACGATAAATACGTATAATTTCGAGTGACATGCCATCATAATCTTGATCATACTATTTGTAAAGCATATGTAGTGAATGCAGCGATCAAAACAATGTGTATGACATGAGTAAACAAGTGAATCATATAGCAAAGACTTTTCATGAATAGCACTTCAAGACAAGCATCAATAAGTCTTGCATAAGAGTTAACTCATAAAGCAATAATTCAAAGTAAAGGCATTGAAGCAACACAAAAGAAGATTAAGTTTCAGCGGTTGCTTTCAACTTGTAACATGTATATCTCATGGATATTGTCAACATAGAGTAATATAATAAGTGCAATAAGCAAGTATGTAGGAATCAATGCATAGTTCACACAAGTGTTTGCTTCTTGAGGTGGAGAGAAATAGGTGAACTGACTCAACATTGAAAGTAAAAGAATGGTCCTCATAGAGGAAAAGCATCGATTGCTATATTTGTGCTAGAGCTTTGATTTGAAAACATGAAACAATTTTGTCAACGGTAGTAATAAAGCATATGCATCATGTAAATTATATCTTATAAGTTGCAAGCCTCATGCATAGTGTACTAATAGTGCCCGCACCTTGTCCTAATTAGCTTGGACTACCGGATTATCACAATACATATGCTTTAACCAAGTATCACAAAGGTACCTCTATGCCGCCTGTACAAAGGTCTAAGGAGAAAGCTCGCATTGGATTTCTCGCTTTTGATTATTCTCAACTTAGACATCCATACCGGGACAACATAGACAACAGATAATGGACTCCTCTTTTAATGCTTTAAGCATTCAACAACAATTAATTCTTTTCTCATTAGAGATTTGAGGATGTTTGTCCAAAACTGAAACTTCCACCATGGAACATGGCTTTAGTTAGCGGCCCAATGTTCTTCTCTCACAATATGCATGCTCAAACCATTCAACTCAGAGTAGATCGCCCTTACTTCAGACAAGACGAACATGCATAGCAACTCACATGAAATTCAACAATGAGTTGATGGCGTCCCCAAGAACATGGTTATCGCACAACAAGCAACTTAATAAGAGATAAAGTGCATAATTACATATTCAATACCACAATAGTTTTTAAGCTATTTGTCCCATGAGCTATATATTGCATAGGTGAATGATGAAATTTTAAAGGTAGCACTCAAGCAATTTACTTTGGAATGGCGGAAAATACCATGTAGTATAGGTAGGTATGGTGGACAAATGGCATAGTGGTTGGCTCAAGTATTTTGGATGCATGAGAAGTATTCCCTCTCGATACAAGGTTTAGGCTAGCAAGGCTTATTTGAAACAAACACAAGGATGAACCGGTGCAGCAAAACTCACATAAAAGACATATTGAAAACATTATAAGACTCTACACCGTCTTCCTTGTTGTTCAAACTCAATACTAGAAATTATCTAGACCTTAGAGAAACCAAATATGCAAACCAAATTTTAGCATGCTCTATGTATTTCTTCATTAATGGGTGCAAAGTATATGATGCAAGAGCTTAAACATGAGCACAACAATTGCCAAGTATCACATTACCCAAGACATTTATAGCAATTACTACATGTATCATTTTCCAATTCCAACCATATAACAATTTAACGAAGAAGAAACTTCGCCATGAATACTATGAGTAGAAACCAAGGACATACTTGTCCATATGCTACAGCGGAGCGTGTCTCTCTCCCATAAAGTGAATGCTAGGATCCATTTTATTCAAACAAAACAAAAAATAAAACAAACCGACGCTCCAAGAAAAGCACATAAGATGTGATGGAATAAAAATATAGTTTCAGGGAGGAACCTGATAATGTTGTCGATGAAGAAGGGGATGCCTTGGGCATCCCCAAGCTTAGACGCTGAGTCTTCTTGATATATGCAGGGGTGAACCACCGGGTGCATCCCCAAGCTTAGAGCTTTCACTCTCCTTGATCATGTTGCATCATACTCCTCTCTTGATCCTTGAAAACTTCCTCCACACCAAACTCGAAACAACTCATTAGAGGGTTAGTGCACATTATAAATTGACATATTCAGAGGTGACACAATCATTCTTAACACTTCTGGACATTGCATAATGCTACTGGACATTAGTGGATCAAAGAAATTCATCCAACATAGCGAAAGAGGCAATGCGAAATAAAAGGCAGAATCTGTCAAAACAGAACAGTTCGTATTGACGAATTTTAAAATGGCACCAGACTTGCTCAAATGAAAATGCTCAAATTGAATGAAAGTTGCATACATATCTGAGGATCATGCACGTAAATTGGCTTAATTTTCTGAGCTACCTACAGGGAGGTGGACCCAGATTCGTGACAGCAAAGAAATCTGGAACTGTGCAGTAATCCAAATCTAGTACTTACTTTTCTATCAACGGCTTAACTTGGCACAACAAAACACAAAACTAAGATAAGGAGAGGTTGCTACAGTAGTAAACAACTTCCAAGACACAAAATAAAAACAAAGTACTGTAGGTAAAAACATGGGTTGTCTCCCATAAGCGCTTTTCTTTAACGCCTTTCAGCTAGGCGCAGAAAGTGTGTATCAAGTATTATCAAGAGATGAAGTGTCAACATCATAATTTGTTCTCATAATAGAATCAAAAGGTACCTTCATTCTCTTTCTAGGGAAGTGTTCCATACCTTTCTTGAGAGGAAATTGATATTTTATATTACCTTCCTTCATATCAATGGTAGCACCAACAGTTCGAAGAAAAGGTCTTCCCAATATAATGGGACAAGATGCATTGCATTCAATATCCAAGACAACAAAATCAACAGGAACAAGGTTATTGTTAACGGTAATGCGAACATTATCAACTTTACCCAAAGGTTTCTTTGTAGAATGATCAGCAAGATTAACATCCAAATAATAATTTTTCAAGGTGGCAAGTCAAGCATATTATAAATTTTCTTAGGCATAACAGAAATACTTGCACCAAGATCACATAAAGCATTACAATCAAAATCTTTAACCTTCATCTTAATGATGGGCTCCCAACCATCCTCTAGCTTTTTAGGAATAGAGGCTTCACGCTCTAGTTTCTCTTCTCTAGCTTTTATGAGAGCATTTGTAATATGATGCGTGAAAGCCAAATTTATAGTACTAGCATTAGGACTTTTAGCAAGTTTTTGCAAGAACTTTATAACTTCAGAGATGTGGCAATCATCAAAATTCAAACCATTATAATCTAAAGCAATGGGATCATCATCCCCAATGTTGGAAAAAATTTCAGCAGCTTTATCACAAGCAGTTTCTAGTTTCAGGCAGTTTTTCGCGCTTTGCATTCGAAGTGGAAACATTGCTAACACCAATTCTTTTATTAGTATGAGTAGAAGGTGCAGCAACATGTGTAGCATTAGCATTACTAGTGGTGGTAATAGTCCAAACTTTAGCTATATTTTCTTTTAGCTAGTTTTTCATTTTCTTCTCTATCCCACCTAGCACGCAGTTCAGCCATTAATCTTATATTCTCATTAATTCTAACTTGAATGGCATTTGCTGTAGTAACAATTTTATTATGATGATTCTCATTAGGCAAAACTTTTGATTTCAAAAGATCAACATCAGCAGCAAGACTATCGACTTTAGAAGCAAGTATATCAATTTTCCCAAGCTTTTCTTCAACATTTGTTAAAAGCAGTTTGTGTACTAATAAATTCTTTAAGCATGGCTTCAAGTCCAGGGGGTGAACTCCTATTATTGTTGTAAGAATTTCCATAAGAATTACCATAGCCGTTGCCATTATTATAAGGATATGGCCTATAGTTGTTACTAGAATTGTTCCGGTAAGCATTGTTGTTGAAATTATTATTTTTAATGAAGTTTACATCAACATGTTCTTCTTGTGCAACCAATGAAGCTAATGGAACATTATTAGGATCAATATTAGTCCTATCATTCACAAGCATAGACATAATAGCATCAATCTTATCACTCAAGGAAGAGGTTTCTTCAAGAATTTACCTTCTTACCTTGTGGAGCTCTTTCCGTGTGCCATTCAGAGTAGTTGATCATCATATTATCAAGAAGCTTTGTTGCTTCACCAAGAGTGATGGACATAAAGGTACCTCCAGCAGCTGAATCCAATAAATTTCGTGAAGAAAAATTTAGTCCTGCATAGAAGGTTTGGATGATCATCCAAGTAGTCAGTCCATGGGTTGGGCAATTTTTAACCAGAGATTTCATTCTTTCCCAAGCTTGAGCAACATGTTCAGTATCTAATTGTTTAAAATTCATTATGCTACTCCTCAAAGATATAATTTTAGCAGGGGGATAATATCTACCAATAAAAGCATCCTTGCATTTAGTCCATGAATCAATACTATTCTTAGGCAGAGATAGCAACCAATCTTTAGCTCTTCCTCTTAATGAGAAAGGGAACAATTTTAGTTTAATAATATCACCATCTACATCTTTATATTTTTGCATTTCACATAATTCAACAAAATTATTAAGATGGGCAGCAGCATCATCAGAACTAACACCAGAAAATTGATTGTTCATAACAAGATTAAGTAAAGGTTTAATTTCAAAGAATTTGCTGTAGTAGCAGGTGGAGCAATAGGTGTGCATAAGAAATCATTATTATTTGTGGTTGTGAAGTCACACAACTTAGTATTTTCAGCACATTTTAGCAACAGTAAATAAAGCAAACTAGATAAAGTAAATGCAAGTAACTAATTTTTTTGTGTTTTCGATATAGCAAACAAGATAACAAATAAAGTAAAACTAGCAACTAATTTTTTTGTATTTTGATTTAGTGCAGCAAACAAAGTAGTAATAAAACTAAGCAAGACAAAAACAAAGTAAAGAGATTGAGAAGTGGAGACTCCCTTGCAACGTGTCTTGATCTCCCGCAACGGCGCAGGAGCTGATGGCGTGTATTTCACACGTTCGTTGGGCAACCCCAAGAGGAAAGTATGATGCATACAGCAGCAAGTTTTCCTCAGAAAGAAACCAAGGTTTATCGAACCAGGAGGAGCCAAGAAGCACGTTGAAGGTTGATGGCGGCGAGATGTAGTGCGCGCAACACCAGGGATTCCGGCGCCAACGTGGAACCCGCACAACACAACCAAAGTACTTTGCCCCAACGAAACAGTGAGGTTGTCAATCTCACCGGCTTGCTGTAACAAAGAGTTAACCGTATTGTGTGGAAGATGATTGTTTGCAGAAAACAGTAGAACAAGTATTGCAGAGATTGTATTTCAAGAAAGAGAATTGGACCGGGTCCACAGTCACTAGAGGTGTCTCTCCCATAAGACGAACAGCATGTTGGGTGAACAAATTACAGTTGGGCAATTGACAAATAAAGAGAGCATGACAATGCACATACATATCATGATGAGTATAGTGAGATTTAATTGGGCATTACGACAAAGTACATAGACCGCCATCCAACCGCATCTATGCCTAAAAAGTCCACCTTCGGTTATCATCCGAACCCCCGTATTAAGTTGCAAGCAACAGACAATTGCATTAAGTATGGTGCGTAATGTAATCAACAACTACATCCTTAGACATAGCATCAATGTTTTATCCCTAGTGGCAACAGACAACACAACCTTAGAACTTTTCTCACTGTCCTGTGTCAATGCATGAACCCACTATCGAGCATAAGTACTCCCTCTTGGAGTTACAAGCATCTACTTGGCCAGAGCATCTACTAGTAACGGAGAGCATGCAAGATCATAAACAACACATAAGCATAACTTTGATAATCAACATAACAAGTATTCTCTATTCATCGGATCCCAACAAACGCAACATATAGGATTACAGATAGATGATCTTGATCATGTTAGGCAGCTCACAAGATCCGACAATGATAGCACAATGGGGAGAAGACAACCATCTAGCTACCGCTATGGACCCATAGTCCAGGTAGACTACTCACACATCACATCGGAGGCGACCATGGCGGCGTAGAGTCCTCCGGAGATGATTCCCTCTCCCAGGGGCGGAGGCGATCTCCCGGATCCCGAGATGGGATCGGCGGCGGGCGTCTGGAAGGTTTTCCGTATCGTGGTTCTCGGTATCGGGGTTTTCGTCACGGAGGCTATTTGTAGGCGGAAGGTCGGTCGGGGCACGAGGCCACACCATAGGGCGCGCGGCCCCCCCGGCCGCGCCACGTGGTGTCGCCACTCGTGGCCCCACTTCGTGTGTTCTTCGGTCTTCTGAAGCTCCGTGGAAAAATAGGCCCCCTGGGCTTTGATTTCGTCCAATTCCGAGAATATTTCCTTACTAGGATTTCTGAAACCAAAAACAGCAAAACAGCAAGCACTCTCGCATCTTGTTAATAGGTTAGTTCCAGAAAATGCACGAATATGACATAAAGTGTGCATAAAACATGTAGATAACATCAATAATGTGGCATGGAACATAAGAAATTATCGATACGTCGGAGACGTATCAGTGATCCCGCTGCTGCCGGTATAACAACAAAGAACATGAGGGACCAATCGAGCCAAAGAGAACAAAATCATGATGTGGCACAAATCAGATCTTATAAATCTATGCTCGACTCTCTCACAAACACACCATACTCAATCTTAGATTCCAGATACCACACTACAATATTTCTTATAATCCAGAAACCACGCCTAGAAGATCTCTTACTGATGAGCTGAACTGAATAAACTCTACACATAACGCGCTATGTACTGGCCAGCAATACAGACTTAGCTTCTTCCATTTGATGAGCTGAACTGAATAAATTGTACACAAAATAACTGAGACCCAAACATATGGGGCTTCGGCTACCTGACCTCACACGGACAGCGAGGGCTGCAGCGGGAGACGTACGGTGATGGCAGGGCTACAGGCGTCCGTAGTTTCCAACGCTCTACATAAAACTCAGATCATAGGATGCTTGATTAGACGTTGATTATCAAGTATTAAGAATGAATTGACACGGGGAGAGGCAAAGATCTGCAGAAGGCTCACCAGGAGAAGGGAGGGGACAGGACGGCGTGATGCCAACCATGGCCAATTCTTCGTCGATGCATCTACTAAGTGGAGACCTGCTATGTAGACGGCCTGTGCAATCTTACCGTTGTGCCGCACCGCCTAGTCGAATGCTCCAGGACGACGGCATCCTCTCCGAAGCCTGCCGAGAATCTATGACCAGAGATCGCCGTGCCCGCACATAGCATTTGGGCGCTATATTTACTATGTATTATTATTATTTTAGCATTCATGCTCCCACAATTATCTCATCTCGCAATCAGATATTGTTTCAAATCTTTATATTATACTTGCTCCTTTCGAAAATAGGTACCTCGGATTGATTCGCATGTGTCAAACGCGATTTAGTATGTAGGTACTCTCAAATATAGAAAAATCTGAATCACATATTTCTGAACAGAGGTTATATTTGGGAATATGTTGTCTGCGAGCTTATTGATCTCACGTCGATTTAATTTTCATTGATTATATGTTACTGAAATAGACTGCAGCTAAAATTGTAGCTGCCAAACACGATCATACCCATGGAGAAATTATAAAAGAAGGTATATTCATTTACTAATCTTTTGACAAATACGTTGATTTCTAACAAATAGGCGATGGACGTAAGATCATATATTGGGTTACCAACCTTCATAATCTTCTTCTTTAATGCGCTCTTCATCACCTCAAGGTATCTTTTCAGCTGTAAGTTTTCCGCACATCTTATCAATCTTCTTCTAGCGATGTCATTTTTATATCTTGTCTAAATTCAACATGCATAGGGTATAGTTTTTTTTCTAAAAATAAGTAAACCTACAGGCCTTGATTTCAGGTGTACCTATGTAATATGACTTCAAGAATCGAAGTTCTCTCTCACTTCAGTTTCTTCGTAGCTGACTCCTCTTAATTGTGCCTGTGTTGATTCAACTTTCATGTTTCGTATACTTTATCATAAGAATCCACTAATAACATATTTTCTGCAGGAAACTGGTCTATCTGTAAGGTCATAAACATCATCAAGCAATGGCGATCAATCATGCAAATATATTTCATAGTCTGTGGAGGTACACCGTACATAATACCTTGTTTCTTTTTTTTCTATTTTAACAGCAAAAGGGGCAAAGGCTTCAGGATGACCGTTAGGGAAGGGTCTGGCGACGAGGCTGGCGACGCGACGGACGACGTGGGCGGCCACCTCCCATCGCGTTCTCCGGCGGCCGGACTGACCAGGCTCGGCGGTGGTCTGCCTACTGAACACCCTTTCGGGGGTCGTTTCTGGGTTTTGACGCCGTCGGACGATGAAGGGGAAGACGAGATCGCCATGGACGTTGCATCGCCATCACCTGTGGCCGGATCTTTGCGATACCTCTGCCGTACGCCGGAGGAGGTTGGGGACAGGGATCTCAATGATTCTGTCCAGGAGGCGGCACGGCGGGCGATCAAGCGGGTACGTCGTCGTCAAATGCAGAGAGAGGCAGCCATGGACTTCATGGCAATGGAAGGTACGTCGCTGTCGGCTATGTCGACGCCGTTGGGCAGGTCGGGATCAAAAAAGACTGTTATTCTGCCTGTGCTTGAACCATCTGTTTTCGCCGATAATGGTCAAGATGGTTGGACTGTGGTACACCGGCGACGTTGGTCGCCGGAGTTCGGCAAGAAAGCGCATTTTCCGGAATCTGATCCAACTTTTCCGGATCGTTCAAAATTACATGGAACGGGCTCAATTTGCCTGAGGCCTTGCCCAGGATCGTTTCGGTGTGGCCCATCTCGGCGGATACCCCGTAGGCCTGTAGCGGCGGTCTCTGATCGATCTGTTGAGATCGATCGACCGATCCGTGTTAAGGTAGGGGAGGCTATCGCGGGACACGCTTTTCGTCATCTGCTAGGGTTTGCCTGGCGAAAGATTGAGCGAGGAGAGAAGGTTGTCCAGACGCCGGTGTCTTCAGTGCCGATGAGCGGAGATGGCGCTCAGGGTGGTTTCAACCCTGGAAGGGGTGGTTTCAATCACGGGCGCGGAGGTCATCAACCTCGCGGGGGTCGTGCTGTCAATCATGTGCGTGGTCGCATGGGACAAGGCGGCCGTGGCGGACATGGTTTCAACACTGGCCGCGGTCATCAAGGTATGGGACAATCTGGCTTTGGGCGAAATTTTGTTCAAGGGGAGTCAAGTGGAGCTGCAGCGGGTGCAAATTTCACGAACTCCAGAGATGACAATTGGGGGGGGCAGAGGAATTACAGCAACAATTACTATAACAATAACAGGACTGGTTTTGGAAACAATCAGCATCGATGGTCCAGTCAGAACAATGGGGGAAGAGGAGGCTCTTTTCAGCCGAGATTTCGCGGGAATACTGAGGGGGTGCCGGCTAGAGGCCCAATTGATGCTGAGCTACTCCATCAAACTGTTCAAGCCGTAGTTGCAGCAGTTACGGCGGCTCAGAAGGTTACTGATGTTGCTAGTGTTCCAGTTTCTAATGGGGTAGTGGGTACGAGTGGTCAGCCTGTTTCTGTTGGAGCTCTCGGTGAAGTGCCGCAACAGAATGATAAGGTGACGGAGCCTCTGGTGGTTCAAGGTAATGCTAAAGAGAATGATGGCGCAGGGCCTGTGAAGAAGAAAAAGGAAGACAAGGAGGCTTGTTTTCGTTGTAAAAAACCAGGCCACTTCATTGATGATTGTACTACACCATACTGTGAGTTATGTGAGTCAGTTCATCATGTTTCTTCTGCATGTCATCTCTTGCAAGCTGCGAAACCAACTGCCATTCTTCATGGATATGCCAATGAGGCCCTCATGTTCTTTGAGATGCCATGTGGAGCATTTAAATCCAAAGTGGAAAACCCTAAGCTTGCTAAAGTGTCTGTTGAGGGGGAAGAATTGACCATACCAGAGATCATCGAATATATGAAGAAGATTGTGCCATATGAGAAATTCCACTGGGAAGTTTTCCACTATAAGGATAATATATACAGAGTGAAGTTACCAAGTAAGCATGAGGTACAGAGACTTAAGAATTTTGGGTCTTATGTATGCCCTCAGAAGGAGACTGTTCTGTTCTTTGATTTTTGGTCTTCGGTGGAAGAGCCTTTATATATGCTGCCAGAGGTGTGGGTACGGGTTGATGGGGTTCCATCGGACATGAGATCTGATTATCTGTCTCTTTGGGGGATTGGTTCCCTTTTTGGAAAAACGTTGGATGTGGACATGGCCTTTACTCGTAAGAATAAGAGGCTTAGGATCAAGATTGGATGCTTAGACCGTAATCTTATTCCAGCGGATAGTGATGTTTTCATTAGGAGGGGTTTCTATAAACTCCGTTTCGAGGTAGAGACAAGACAGATTATTCCGGAGGTAAATATGACAGAGGCAAACCAGGACAAGGATGGGGGAGGTGATCCAAACAATGGTTTTGGGGAGTTTAATGGACACAATGACATGGAGATGGATGCTAGAGGAGGGGCGGAAAATGCAACTTCCAACAAGGATGGCCAAGTTGGGAATGTTGTACAAAACGGTGCAGAAGGGATGCAAGAGAGCATTGAGCAGCTAGAGGGAATTACTATTGGATCTCTCAATGTGCCTTTGTCTCCGATAGGTAATGCTATTTCTGAGCAAAAATTGGCTGGAATAAATACTGTTGTTAAGCCTATATTGCATGCTCCATATATGTCACTAAACAACAAAATTTGTGCTGATTTTCATACAGATTTGCCGTTTGTCCTTTTCTCCTCGGGATTGCCGAGGGACAGGGCGTCCGCAGCCTGCGGTGATTCGCTGTCGGCCGACCGGGGTTCACACGTCTCCAGCTGCGGTGATCAGCCAAGTGGCCGACCAGGTGATCTGCTGGCAGCAGCAGCTCCCAACGTCGTGCCGCCAGCTGTCCAGGAGCAGGGCTCTAGCGCGGCCAATGCTGGAGAGGGACCTCGAGCATCCAATGGGGAGTTGCAGTCTGTGCCGGTCGGCCATGCAGGGGTCTTGTGTGGCAGCAGAATGGGTATCAAGGCCGGATCTTCTGTGGTCATGACAGCGGGGTCAAGCTCTTTGTCACCTACTGTTTTGACACAGACGATCATGCAAACGGTGCAATCTGCCAAAGCGGCAGACTACGGGGTCCAGATCAATCATAGCGACGATGATGAGCCAATGATGAGGTCTCTGGTTGAGAATCAGAGCGGATTGGATGTGCTCGCTAATGGTATGGCCCCTGGTGTGCCTCTTTTAAATCCGAATTTTTCTGATTCGGAAACTGCTTTGGATCTTTCTTTTTTACAGTCTGAAAGTAGTATTGATGGAGCTGATTCTTTGGAACCAGGTGATACACATATAGGTGAAGATATGGGAAATTCTTTTGCCCAAATGAAAGGGGCGAAGCTTGCACATGGTTGTCCGAATAAAATGAGGGATGCCTCATTGGTGAATAATGTTGGTGAGTTACCTATACATTTTGAGAGCCCATCTATTACTACTATACACACTCCTTCTTTATCTGTAGTGGAAAATGATTCTGTCTCTCATTGTCCTTCCATAGAGGAGGTAATTGCATTTGGGGGCATTCCAAAGCCCAATATGGATGTAAGGTCGAGTTCAAGGCTGGGTGGCCAGCCTAATGCAGACATGCCTCAGATGGAGAAGGCAATGAAGATGGCGCAGTTGCGTGATGAATCTGCTGCTTCAGGTAAGTTGATCATCCCCATGCATTCTATTATTAATATTCCCGATTCTGAGATAGTTAGGCGAGCGGATCGCCTAGGTATATCTCTAGGTAATTCAGTTGGAGAGATAGGTAACTCGGTTAAAGGGATTAAAATGGTGGAAGAAGAACGTATTTTAACGATTTTAGAGAAAAAAAAGAATGATATTGAGAATCTAGAGGAAGGGATGGATACTCTTGTATTGTCAAAAGTGTCCACCCTCTGTGAAGATCTTATTGATGATGAAGACAACACAATTGATTTGGATGATCACTTGGACCATCTTAAACCAGTAGTGAAGGTAAAGAAAAATAGGCAAAGGAAAGTTTATGATACTAATAACATCCGCAAAAGCACGAGGAAAAGAATTAAGAAACAATTTTCATAATGCAGAATTTAAAAGGTATCAATTGGAATCCAGGGGGTTTTGGGGATACTGCTAAACATTTGTTTGTCAAAGAGGCGATTAGGGAGCATAAATTAGATTTTATAGCTTTGTTGGAAACTGGGAGATCTAATTTTTCTATTCCCTTTTTGAACCAATTGGCGGCGGGGTATAATTTCTCCTGGTTTTGCTTACCGCCACATGGTCGCTCAGGGGGTATTCTAGTGGGAATAAACTCCGATACGTTACAAGTGTTAAAAGTAAGTACGGGAGATTTTTGTGTTAAACTACATATCAAGTGTAAGCGAGATGGCTTTGAATGGATTCTGGTGCCAGTCTATGGGGCTGCCCAAGATGAGCATAAATCAGAATTTTTGGCTGAGTTAGTGAGAACTTGTGAATCTGAAACACTTCCTATGTTGGTAGGTGGTGATTTCAATATTATTCGTAAACGAGAGGAGAAGAATAATAATAATTTCAAAGCGCGTTGGCCTTTTGTTTTTAATGCAATTATTGAGCACTTGAATTTGCGTGAAATTGCTCTCACTGGGAGACAATTCACATGGGCAAGTAGAAGAGCTGAGCCTACATATGAGAAGCTAGATAGAGTTTTAGCATCCATATCGTGGGAACAAAAGTTTCCGTTGGTAACTGTTAGAGCCCTTTCAAGAGCTGATTCAGATCATACTCCATTACTAATTGACTCAGGAGTGAAAGCACACCTGGGTAACCAAGCAAAATTCTCTTTTGAGCTACACTGGTTGCGTCAAGAAGGTTTTTTTGACATGGTAGTAAAGGAGTGGAACTCAGTTCTTGGTGGGGCTAATCCAATGGAGACCTGGTTGAATAAGTTAAGACACATAAGAAGATTTCTTAGAGGATGGGCAAAGAATCAGAGTGGACGATATAAGCAAGAAAAAATGCGACTACTAAATATTATTGATACTTTGGATTTGAAAGCTGAATCCAATATTTTAAATGCAAATGATAGGGAGACACTAAAAAAGGCGAATGAGAGTCTGAACAAATTAAGAAGGGAGGAGGAATCCAAATGGGCCCAGAGAGCGAAGGTCAAACATATTCAGGAAGGGGGTAATAATACGAGATATTTTCACTTAATAGCAAATGGTAAACATCGAAAGAAGAAAATCTTCCAACTTGAACAACAAGAGGGGACTATTGTTGGGGAAGATAATCTAAAAGTTTATATCACAGAATTCTATAAAAAATTGTTTGGGGCACCAAATCCAACAAGTATTTCGTTAAATGAAGATGAGATTCATGGTATCACACAAATTTCTACAATCGAGAATGAAATTTTGACTGCCCCTTTTACTGAAGAGGAGGTTTTTCAAGCGATTTCTCAGATGGAACTGAACAAAGCACCGGGGCCTGATGGGTTTCCAGCTGAGTTCTATCAAAAATTTTGGGAAGTAATAAAGAAAGATCTGATGGCCTTATTTTCACAGTTCTCTAATGGGGATTTGCCTCTTTATAAACTGAATTTTGGGGTTATCACATTACTACCCAAGAAAGAAAATGCGGTTCAGATTCAACAATATAGACCTATTTGCTTATTAAATGTTTGTTTCAAAATATTCACTAAAGTTGGTACTAATCGCATATCCGGGATTGCCCCGAGAGTCATAAAGCCGACTCAATCTGCATTTATGCCAGGTAGGAATATTTTGGAAGGGGTGGTAATACTACATGAGACAATTCATGAATTACATACAAAGAAGATGGATGGGGTATTATTTAAGATTGATTTTGAAAAAGCATACGACAAAGTGAAATGGCCCTTTCTACAACAAACGCTAAGAATGAAAGGTTTCGCTCCTGAATGGGGAAGGATAGTGAAACATTTCGTTCAAGGTGGTAGTGTTGGGGTGAAGGTTAATGATGACATTGGTCATTATTTCCAGACAAAAAAGGGCCTTAGGCAAGGAGATCCTTTGTCTCCAATGCTTTTTAATATTGTAGTGGATATGCTTGCCATCTTAATTGAAAGAGCCAAAGAGGATGGGCAAGTTGGAGGACTCATTCCGCATTTAGTTGAGGGCGGTCTCTCTATACTACAATATGCTGATGATACCATTCTTTTTATGGAACATGACTTAAACAAAGCTGTTAATATGAAATTAATTTTGTGTCTCTTTGAAGAGTTATCGGGACTCAAGATTAATTTTCATAAGAGTGAGATTTTTTGTTTTGGAATGGCTAAAGAAGAGGAAGATCAGTATAAACAGATCTTTGGATGTGATGCTGGTCAACTTCCTTTTAGATATCTGGGTATTCCAATACATTACAAGAAACTAAAAAATTCAGATTGGTATCCGGTAGAAACAAGGTTTGAGAGTAAATTAGGATGCTGGAAAGGGAAGTTACTATCCTATGGTGATAGGTTAGTTCTTATTAATTCAGTATTAACTAGCTTACCGATGTTTATGTTGTCTTTCCTGCAAATACCTGTTGGGGTAAGGAAACGTTTGGATTTCTATAGATCAAGATTCTTTTGGCAGTCCGACGAAAACAAAAGAAAATACCGGCTTACGAAATGGAATATTGTTTGTAGACCCAAAGATCAAGGGGGATTAGGTATTGAAGTTCTTGAAATCAAAAACAGATGCTTATTGAGTAAATGGCTCTTTAAACTTCTTAATGAGGACGGGGTATGGCAAGAATTGCTAACTAATAAATACCTAAGACAAAAGACGTTATCGGAGGTTCAAGCAAAACCTACTGATTCCCCTTTTTGGAAAGGTCTAATGGAGGTCAAACAGGAGTTTTTTGCTAGGGGTTTTTTCCAAGTGGGTAATGGTAGCAGTACTCGTTTTTGGGAAGACATCTGGCTAGGCAAAACTTCTTTGGCTCAGCAGTATCCGTCTCTTTATAATATTGTGCACCATAAGAATGTCACAGTTGCACAGGTACTAGGTCAGTCGCCGCTGAATATTACGTTTCGGAGAATTTTAAATGGTACCAAATGGACTTCATGGTTGCAATTATGTCGTAAATTAATGATGGTACACTTAAACGAAGAAGATGATCGTTTTGTTTGGAATTTGTCATCCAATGGTTTGTTTACAGTAAAGTCAATGTATGAAGATCTTATGTGTGATCATACCCCATTCCTGAAAAAATACCTTTGGAAGGTTAAGATTCCGTTAAAAATCAAAATTTTTATGTGGTTCTTGAGTAATAAGGTGTTGCTAACAAAAGATAATTTAGTTAAACGACATTGGAATGGATGTACAAAATGTGTCTTTTGTGGAGAACAAGAGACCATTCAACATTTGTTTATTGAATGTCCGTTAGCTAAATTAGTATGGCGTACGGTCAACTTTACTTATGCTCTTCCACCTCCCACCAATATTACTAATATGTTTGGTAATTGGTTAAATGGAGTAGATAGACAATCTAAGGGGTACATCCGAATTGGGGTGGCTGCTTTGTGTTGGTCTATTTGGAGACTCAGGAACGATATAATTTTTAACAAAAAACCTTCTTTCATTTCTTGCAGGTTATACATATGGTTTCCCATTGGGTCCAACTTTGGGCTCTGCTTTCTCCGGTGGGACAGCGGGATGCCATGGCTATTGGATGCACACGGCTCCTGATGGTCGCTCAGGATATCTTGTGCCAGGCTGGTTGGCGTCATACTAGACGGCTATGTTGACATGTAGTCTTAGTATGTGTGCTAGGTGTTTGATTCTTGTATCAATCCCTGGTGTTTTGCATGTTCTGTAAACTTTAATACTCGGATCTGTTTTATTCAATAAAAGGCTGTGTGCATCGCCACGATGCAGAAGCCGGGGTATACCCCCATTTCGAAAAAAAAAAAAACCTCCTATGGCACCATGATCGCTGTGCATATGCTTATTGCCCGGCGTCGTGTTTCAGTCTGTACATACGGAAAAAGAATCTATTTTTTACCTTCATCAAATCCTCTGGATGACCAACGCATCCCCACCCGATGTATCAAGTAGAACTGAAGCTAAGTCTAAAAAAAGTAGAACTGAAGCTACTTAATCGACTTCATGCAACGGGCGGTCAGTTTCACACTTTCACCAGATCCACTGCCGCTGCTGTGTCTTCCATCCATGGCATCCATCGATCCTATGTTTTTTTTTGGCGGTTCGATTCTAAATCTTACCTCTGCATATTGTAGACTCTGAAGCCTCTGTCGCTTCGTCGGAGCAAGATCATGCGGGGTCGTTGCCGGGTGACGCTCACATCTGATTTAGGCAACAGCCATTGTGGTTGCTGC
Organism: Lolium multiflorum; assembly: GCA_030979885.1. Taxonomy (NCBI): domain Eukaryota; kingdom Viridiplantae; phylum Streptophyta; class Magnoliopsida; order Poales; family Poaceae; genus Lolium; species Lolium multiflorum. Next base: position 243,911 of record JAUUTY010000227.1, on the reverse strand, counting down.
TGCATAGCATATCCTTTGTCGCCGATGTTCGATTGCTTCTATCGGTGTTGGCAAGCCACGGCCATCCGCCGCCGCCTTAATTTATTGCCGTGCACAGCCCACAAACATTAATACGCGATGGTTGATCTGAGATAGCCGCCCGACTCGTGGCTTATATGGGAAAATATAATGGTATTTTTTCTAGAAGAGATAAGGGTTGTTGTTCAGATAAACGTGGAGGACACGTATAATCAACTTCCAATCCGTTGAGGTATCAACGTGACAGTTTTTGCGTGCAAAACAATATATGCTGGTACATGTTACGTTTCGTAGTTTTTTGTGGCGTGGCGCTCTTTTAAATCTGAGACGTTCTTTTTGAAGTGTTAAATCTGAGCCGTTATTTGCCTTTTGTTTTAATAATATAATAGATAGATGAGTAGTAATAGATAAGAGAGAACTAGGTTAGCTGGACGTAAAGCCATCCATTGATCGTAGTCGTGATTTGCATAGAGAAAAGGCACGATCGTTTGGTCATGCTCTCGCGCTTGTTGATGCATCAATCCAGATTGAAATCTGATCGACTTCGTACAGCGCGCCATACGAGGGATGCCAGCTGCGCCCGCACTTCTTCTCGGACGCAATCATCTGCGTCTGCACGCAGCTTTGAAGTACTTGCTTGATTTGTCGACGATTGATCTGCAGGTTGAGCCTCCCGAAGAAGACGGCCAGATGCGATCTGCCATTGTTGATGATGATAGATCCCGCCCGGATAACAAAATCCAGTCACCGCGATCCCCACGGTCGGCGTCAATTGACGAGGGATCACCTCGCCAATGCTTACGTATTGTAGACTTGGGTTTCTGGAGAGAGTGACGATGGAGATATCGGGAGCGAGATTAGGCACACGACGTACCCAGCTTCGGGTCCTCTCGGTGGAGGATCCCTACGTGCTGCTAGCAATCCAGTATATGAGCATAAGTATATTTACAGGGTGCCGTCATAGGCGGAGCTATGTTGTCTATGTGTTGGCCTCCCTATTTCGAGTGCCCTGGCCAGCTTTATATATGCAACCAGCCTAGGGTTTTACAAGAGTTCTAGTCGACTACTTCTTCGGGTTGCCTTGTTGGGCCTTCTCCATATTGGGTCTTCTCCATATTGGACCGAGCCAGGTATACTAATAATGGGTACCCAAAGGGTACTCATGTCAGCGGTGACCTCCTCCTCGGAGGTGGACGGCCTCGTTGGGATTTGGGGTGGGGGATCTTGGGATCCCACATAGATCTCCCAGTCAACGACGGGTTTAGGATGACGGGGCAGTCGGTGAAAATCGTGCTTCGCTCTCGGGCTTGGCGGACGATGGTGGCGTCGCTTGGCGTCATTACCTTGTCGAAAGCATCGTCTTTGCTTGTCTCGTCACTCCACTCGCCGAGTTGGAGATGTGCGGATGCCGGTGAAAATCATGGCGGGCGATGGCGACATTACACGAAGTTACCTTCTTGAAGGCATCGCCGTCGCAACCTGTATCTACCTACTCGTGCTGCTCCGGGGGAAACCCTAGATCTGGGTCTCCCGGATCGAATGATGGTGGCGCTACCTGCGTCGTTCTACCTCTTGGAGCATCGTTTTTGGAGCAGGTGCTGGATGTTGGCGGATGTTGGTGGAGTGGTATTCACCTACCACATTGTTGGCGCTGAGTCTCGGTGGCATGGTGCTGCAGGGTGTCGACGACGGATGCGGGACGATGTATGCGTGCATGATGGTGGAGCCGTCTGGTGTCATGGTGGCATCTACGGCAGGTCTTGCAAGGTTAATGCGATGATCTCTCTTGGAGATGGAGTCGAAGAAGACGGCGGTAGCAACTTCTGTGGCGTGTGCGTTGGCGTGCGCTGAGAGTCTGCTTGACTGGATGTGCTTCTCACCTGCTATTGGGCGGTTTGAGAAGGTATTTCGTTTTTTGGATGATGTGAGTTGGTGTATTGTCACCTCCTTCATCCCACTGTAGGTTTAGTGAGGTGGTTTCGAGGTTGATCTTTTGTATTGTTCTTGTAAGGTTTTGTGAATAATCTAATAAAAAAAGCCGTGTGCATCCTTTGGATGCACAAGTTGGGGTGATATTTCCCCCATTTCGAAGAAAAAAATTCGGTCATGGGGTGGACTCTTACAGCCTTATAGGTTGTACATTTCACTTTTTCAACGGCTTTGCTCAACTCGTCAGGGATTTAGTTAAGGAGTGAAATACCATGTTAACTGGCCGATCATAATTCCTCTCCTCCGTTGAAGTGTCTATGAGCGGCAAATTTTAGACTGTTTGAGTTTGGGCTGAAGGGTTAGTCTAACCTAAACGCCATGAGTTTTTCCCCCATGTACCCCCACAACCCAAACTCCTTTTCGCGAACTTATGATTCTTCCTCCTCACATAATTAGAAAAAATGTTTAAATGTGGCCATGTTTGAAGTTCAAATTTCATTTGAGATGTTAATATGTATTTGACATGTTATTTCGTTACCAGACACCCTTTTCTGCTATAGAATTTTTTATTGGCAACAAAATCCTTGCATCTTGTTAAGGTGGAAGGAGATATAGAGGAGATGAAACTGTTTGTTAACCGTAATTTTAAGGAGATGAAACTGCTACCACGCTGGGACGTTAAGCTCCACCCAGCCTTTGCTCAGTAGTAGCGTGGCTCTAGGTGTTTACTTTGACTTCCACTCACCACTGACAAATGACAATACGAGCCTAAAAGTTAATCAGAATGCCATGTCCAAATGCCATGCAAGCATAGCCAAAATGAACATCGGAGTATATTTTTGGTCGGGAAAGAGACATCAGAGATAAGTTTTCAGGATTTTACCAATCAGGTTTTGTTTGGTTTTAAAGTTTTAGTGGGATTAGCGGAGATAATCCCCACCAAATTTCAAATTCCCACTTATTATACATATATGTTTGGTGCTAGAGCATTTGCAAATATAATTCCCGCTTATTCCTACTTTTTTTTTCAAATCTTAGTGTATTTTTTCTATCTTCAATACTATACCCCTATCTAGTGGATTGGGAATTGAGTTTTGTGGGGATTGGGTCACACTGGAGGTTCATATTATCCCCGTTAGTCCCCACAAATACTCTAGTACCAAACAAAATCTCAGTGTGGTCAAGCCCAACAAATCTGGCACAACACTCACTAAACATGAGGTCTTTCTTGCTTCAGTAAGCAGGCTTGGACTTTTTTGTCCTTTGGCCCCCCGATACTCAAATCATGGATCCGCCCCTGGGCTTGGTGGAGCTTAACCTCCCTCCACCGTGACTCTGTCAGGTGCGAGGGTTGCGCGTACACTCCGAACTTGAAGTAGTGGAAATCCCACCGTGTCCCGCCATGCTCAATCGCTGCTCGCCGTCGACGAACACGGTGAGCATCCCCGTGCCGACATTGTTGATCACGTCGAGCCTGAAGCACCAGTCGTAGATGCCGACGTCGATCACCCGAGTCCCAGTGGCGGAGGTACACCATCGTGCGGCCGTAGACGCGCGGCATCAACATCGTCGCTTGCGGCGGCGCTGCGCCGGAAACCTGCATAATGCAGACTCCCGTCGTACCGGAGGGGACGTAGGCGTAGGCCTCGTACTACCAGACGCCAGAGGTGAAGTTTTGCTGCCCGACCATGGTCAACATAACGGATTATCACGGCTTTAACTCACGAACCAGAACTAATTTGTAGCGGAGTCAACTAATTACGATGCAGATTTCCGTTCGTAGTAGTGTGGCTGGTGGGCACTGGTGGACCCCTGGATTAGTTATGCAAAGATGTGTTCCTCTCTTCTATGTGCATATCTCAACCAAAAAAATGCATGTATGATGCTCACAGAAGACCCCTGGTGTTATTTCTTGTTCGATTTGGAAAACACATACTCCCAATTGTTAAAAAGTGCTTGGATGCTACTTTGCAATTTGAGCACTCGTTTTATGTCCATCTGATCCGCCCGATCAAAACGCGTGGTTGAGTTTGGTTCCGATAGAATCGCACCTGGCCACGTCCCGCACGCCCCACCCGTAAGCCCTCCTAAAAAAATTCCTGCAAGAACCCCGCGGCCGCCAAACTGGCTTCAGACGCGCTGCCCGCTGTCTCCCGCCGGCCTGGTTACCGCGCACCGCTCGCCGCCGGCCCGGTTCTCCCGCGCGCCGCCCGCCGCCGTCCAGGTTCTCCCGCGCGCCTCGCGCCGCCCGCCGTCGTCCCGGTTCTCCCGCGCGCTCCCGCCGCCGGCAGGTTCCCCCGCGCGCCACCAGTCTGGATCCCCAGCGCGTCGCCGTTCTAGGCCCTGTGGGCGCCGGTCCAAGCCCCATCCCCGGCCCCAGGGCCCCGGCCATCACGTCCGTGGTGGTCGCGTTTTGTCGACCCGCGCGCTCGATTCACGGTGGTTTGGGCCGATTCTCTTGCGGAGATGGAGGGGATGACGAGGGGCGGCGGGGCTCTTCCAGGATGGTGGCGGCGGAGGGACAGGGTTATGCGCGGAGGATCCCTGGCAGGCGACTAGGCGAGGCCATAGTCGGCGCTCGGCCATGTCGTGGTTCGTGAATCCATTCGGGAGAGACTGGGAGAAGATCTTATCTCTTCATTTCTTTTGCAATTTAGTCCTCTAACTTCAAGGATTTTAGGCACACATACAAGTGGTTTCATGTTCGTTTCTTTTTTGGCTGAGTTGGATGTTGTTTTTTTTTTCCCTCATCGTGTGGTCTCTCCCCATTGTTTCAGTTTAGTTGGGGTAGATGGTGAACTTGTGAAGTTGTAAAGTTCAGGCCAATCGTGTAAGTAGATGCCTGCTCCAGATGTGAAAACAATGGTCGCTGCTTCAGTGCCGCTTGCAAGAAAATTATTTTTGCTACAGATGTGAAGATCAGAAGATGTAGGCAGCATCCAAACCCGCGCCCTCCTGCAACTCTTCAAAATCTATCGCTAGCTAATTTTCAATCAAAGCATCAGCTTTAGTCACATATTTATCCATGGCAAATAATACATCATGTGCTTCCTCGGGTCGTGGCTCGTGGCACCAGCCAAATCCGCGTTGGGAGTTGTGCCTCCCAGCGGTGGCCACGAAAATAATAAATTTTTCATCCATATATATGCTAAGTTGTATTTTTACCGAGAGTATTATTGGTTCATAAATGAGCTAAGTTGTTTTTTCACACAATAATTTGTTCCCGCATACATTTGCTAAGTTCTATCGGTAGACAGTCAATTGTTACTTCACATAGATATCAAGTTGCATACTCATTATCCCTATGATGTATATCCTCACCCCGAACTATTTAACACATGTATTGTAAGTTGCATACATACTATTACTAAGTTCATATACCACTGGCGATAAATTGCATACTGACTGTTGCTAAGTTATATACACCGGTGGTCTAAGTTGCATACTTACTAATATTAAGTTGTATACTCAGTGTGGTTAAGTTGTATACCCATTTCAAAGTTGTATACCTACTAATATTAAGTTGTATATCCAATATTGTTAAGGTGTATACCTACTAATATTAAGTTGTATACCACTGTTGTTAAGTTGTATGCCGCTATGATTAAGTTGCATCCATTGTCCAATATATTTCACCACGTCTAAGTCGTATATCACCGCCACTAAGTTGGCTAGAACAATTATGGTAAAGTTGCACACCACTGTCATGAACTTTAATATCCCTACATCTAAGTTTCCTACATTTAGTACTAAGTCGGCTACCATGATTTGTTGTGAGGTAGCGCACCATTGTTGTGAAATTGCCAACCGTTGCGTGTAAGTTGCACGTTATTTTGCATATGCGTTGGTAGTAAGTTGGCTACCTCGAAAACCAAGTTGCCAACAATAATAGTGGTACGGTGAAATTGTAAATAGTGAACTTGCCTATAACAATGCCTAAGTTGCAACTAGTAGTACTAAGTCGGCTAGCATCATTATCGTGAGGTTGTGTATCTTTGTTGGGAAGTTGCATATCGATGTGCCTAAGTTGCGTAGTGATTTTTTATGAAGTTGTATTTTTGGGGAGCGGTGTTTTGGAATATGGGTGCATATGCTTCCTATATTTCGAAATGCATCTTACATACATTTTATTTTTTTTAAAAAAATTGAACCTAAAAGTTCGCACATACATATTCACGTGCTACGTGCTCACAAAGTCGTTTCATAAAAAATCGACTTATCATGTGACGTGTGTAAAAAGACAAAATTCAGTGATAAAAATAATGCTTTTCACAAGATAAACTTTCTCTTTTTTACATAGATCACATAAAATATTGGTTTTTCGTGAAACTTGACGAATGTACGTATATTATGGAGATGTACATGTAGAATTTTTTGTCCAAATTTTTCGATATTTCGAAATATGATTTTTTGTAGAGGGAGCATACGCACCCAGGAGCCAAATTGAATTTCCGGTATTTTTGTTGCTATTAAGTTATCTAGTTACCCACGACACTAGAAACTATAATGGACAACTAGTAGTGCAATATTGCAAGTCTCATTACTATGAAGTTGTTGGCTATTGTTGCTAAGTAAGTACTTTAGAAAATAAATTGGCTATAAAGTATACAAACATATAGTGTAAGAAACTTTTGTACAAAGTTGTTTTTCTACAACAATAAAGTTGGTTTATCACGATATCATAGTTGCTTTTCGATTTTTTAAATTTTGTCGAAACATGTACAAATGAGATCTAGTTTCAAAGATGTCGTCGCGAGAGGTCTAACGGTGAAAGCGGATTGCAGTTCCGACATACAATTCACGAGTTATGACTTTTTGAAATTTCTTTTTATGAAATTAAATGCACACGTGAAGTATTTTTGGGTGATTCAGTTAGATGTCCTCAACTTCCCATTTTTAGATATTGAAGACTTTCTTTTATGGGTGAGTCCTTAGAGTTGGATTCGTATTGAAAAACACTTTTTAATGATATTAATTTCATATAAATATTTTTTTATCTATTTAAAGTATTTCGTGGTCAAACAAAAAGCTCGTAAAACGAGGACGCCTTATTCCTTAAAACGGAGGTAGTAGCTTATTAACATACACTAGGAAAGAGACTGCAATAGTCATTTATGAATTCAATATGACGACACGACGGACTGCATTGAAAATTGTCAGTTCGAAACAAAGGCGCACACTTAACCTGGAAAGGTAAGATGCCCCAGCTCTCGCGACGCGCCACGACGCCCGTCTGCCACTGCCGCCGCCGCCGTGGCCAGCCCCGCCTAGCCCTCACCTTCTTGCTCCTCACCCACGCCTTCCTATCCTCCAGGGTTCCCCTCCCCGCGCTTCGCGGACCGAGCCCTTGCTCTGGCTGTCTTCCCCCAAATCGAGGGCAACATCGATCGAGATCCAGATCTCTCGCCGCCAAGATATTCGAGGTCAGGATCTTCCTTCATCCCTGACTCGATGGATGAGGCGGACAGCTCAGGCCACAGGCCGGTCCCCGCTCTCCCTAGGCCTGTGGTGGAGGCGTGCGGCGCGGAAGTGGGTCGCAAGGTGAGTTTTGCCACCTCTCAACTAGCTCATGCGCGCCCTACGAGGGGCATTCATGGCGCTCCTCGCCCATGTCTCAAGCAAGCAGAAGATCTGGGCTTCAATGTCGCGCCGTCCAGCTCTCTGCGCCCAGAGTCTCCCATCCAAAGCCCGTTGCCTACGCGTCAAGAGACAGAGAGAAGCTCTGCTTCACCTGCAGTGAATGCAAAAGGAAGATTTCAAGGACCTCCCGCGTGCAGAAAAGTGGAGGCCAGCTCGGAGGAGTTATGGCGGCAGGTTCGTGCTCCGTATTGGTGGAGGAAGGCGCCTCGCACCTACCAGAATTCAAGGCACAAGCTCTCGCCTCCAAGCCCAATAAATCGAGGGGATCGGTGCCCTTTCATCAAGCCCCGCAACGGAAAGTGTAACAACTGCCTGGAAAAAGGGCACCCGGCGGCGGAGTGTAGAGATCCTGTGCGGTGCCGGAATTGCAAGGGCTGGCGCCACCGCGCCAGGGAGTGCACGGCCAAGAAGCAGGGCCGGAGAGGAGGCTCGCCATCAAGCTCTACTTCGTGTGATCCGGCCTCATCGACATAATCGTCTCGTTCCGGATCTCCGTCCGCGTACACTACCTCGACCGCTGCCACGACTACTCCATCGGCCGCTGACCAGGTATCAACTTGTCAATGCCTACAAGTTGTAGACTAGGGTTTTGTGGAAAGTAGAGGGCAAGTAGATCTCGAGGGTTTCAGTCGTAAAAGTCCTCGACTACTAGAAAACTAGGGTTATGTTGACAATGAATCGATCCTCTCTTTCTCCCTTGACTCCCCCTTATATAGGAGGCGGAGCCGAGGGTTTCGTGATGTACAAGTTACAAAAATTTGGATACTCTTTGAGTTCGTCCCTGTAACATCCCAAAAATTTCAATCAATGAGAATGATGGTTTCCAAAAATTCAAATTTAGCAACTAACAAAAACTTTTATTCTTGCATGTAGTGTTATGCATAGTATGTGTGCATTTGAGTGATCTTGCCATGGTGAGTGTTTGCAAACCTTACCAATGTATTAAAACCCTACACTTGATCCCTTGTGATCACAAAGAAAAGAAAGAACAAAAAGAAAGGAATCAAAGTTAGAAAATCATAAAATACCTCACTTATGGTTTATGCCATTTTTGCAAATCTTGAACCTAGACCATTTTGGTTTGCACCATTGGTTGGAAATGGTTACTAAACACTTATAAACACTTTTGGAATCAAATAAACTCAAATCAAAATGAAAATAAATTGAAATTCCAACTCACATACACTAATGGTCACTTGTGACAATTATAGCCTGATGCCTACTTTGAGCCCTGTTATTTAGAGAGTTCTAAACTACACAATGCCAACTCTTTGCACCTCATCCAAGAAAACATCAAGGTGAACAACTTTGCTCAAGAACTCATCTGCAAACTCTTCATGGATTCAAAGATATGATCAAGCAAAGTGAGGACTTTGAAACAGATTTAAGATCATATGCAATTTGTGATTTTGAAAACTACTTCAAATTTGACCACCACCACCACCACTCTACTCCAAATGTTATTCAATGCAAACCCACCAAAATTCATTCAAAAATTCAAAAATATTTGTCTTGCGGCCATTTCATTAAGCACCTTGTGTGCAATAATCTATCAAGCCAATACCTTCTATTAACCAGCAGACCATGGCCTGAACCCTCATGCTTTGCTCATCAAAACTGCTCCCCTGTACCCTCTGCACCTTGCCAAGCACTAGGGACAAGCTGTGGTACACTCCTTCGTCACCATTTGACCAAAACATTGCCATGTAGTGGCATGACATGGACAACACCATGCCATCCCTCTCTCTGAACCTTTCCAACATGCATCACCTTGTCCATTGTGCTCCTCTCACTCACCTGAGACTGCTAGACACAACCCTCGACGATTTCGTGCACCACCTTGGCCAGAAAACGTGATGCCCATACGTGCCCAGACACACGCTGTGACGGCCCAGCAGCCGCGGCACGCCGCCCTGCCAGCACGACGGCCGACCTCCGCGCGCGCACAGATGACACGCCCGATACATCATTGGCGTACGCCTCGCGGTTCCTCGATCGCGCATTCACTCCCTGATCTCTTCAATGTCTTCTCTGCGCGAACATAGCCTTCCGTTTACGTCATAGAGAAGGACGCGTGCAAGGCCGGATATGGCACCGTCCGAAGATCGCCCCGCAGATTGCAATCCATGTCCGAGCGAGGAGATGGCTCGCAACAGAAAGTGAAACAATGTTCCGGTGGCATCAATGACCATTGTCGAAGCACGGGCCGCCGTTTTGTTGTCCTTCATCCAGCTAACGGATCCGAGGAGGGTAGACAATCTCGGAAGTGAGACATCAACATCGCTCCGACATTGAATGTCCGGTATCCTGCGCTCGTGCATGTAGTGTTATGCATAGTATGTGTGCATTTGAGTGATCCCATGATGAGTGTTTGCAAACCTTACCAATGTATTAAACCCCACACTTGTACGTTACAAAGAAAAGAAAGAACAAAAGAAAGGAATCAAAGTTAGAAAATCATAAAACACCTCACTTATGGTTTATGCCATTTTGCAAATCTTGAACCTAGACCATTTTGGTTTGCACCATTGGTTGAAATGGTTACTAAACACTTATAAACACTTTTGGAATCAAATAAACTCAAATCAAAAATGAAAGAATTATTTTCCAACTCTCATACACTAATGGTCACTTGTGACAATTATAGCCCGATGCCTACTTTGAGCCCCTGTATTTAGAGATTTCTAAACTACACAATGCCAACTCTTGCACCTCATCCAAGAAAACATCAAGGTGAACAACTTTCTGCTCAAGAACTCATCTGCAAACTCTTCATGGATTCAAAGATATGATCAAGCAAAGTGAGGACTTTGAAACAGATTTAAGATCATATGCAATTTGTGATTTTGAAAACTACTTCAAATTTGACCACCACCACCACCACTCTACTCCAAATGTTATTCAATGCAAACCCACCAAAATTCATTCAAAAATTCAAAAATATTTGTCTTGCGGCCATTTCTTAAGCACTTTGTGTGCAATAATCTATCAAGCCAATAATTTCTATTAACCAGCAAGATCTACACCAACCTCATGCTTTGCCTATCAAAACTGCTCCCTCTGTACCTCTCGACCCTGCCAAGCACTAGGGACAAGCTGTGGTACACTCCTTCGTCACCATTTGACCAAAACATTGCCATGTAGTGGCATGACATGGACAACACCATGCCATCCCTCCTCTCTCGAACCTTCCAACATGTATCACCTTGTCCATTGTGCTCCTCCCCCACTCACCCGCAGATCGGCTAGACACAACCCTCGACGATTTCGTGCACCACCTTGGCCAGAAAACGTGATGCCCATACGTGCCCAGACGCACACGCGCACGCCAGAGCACGCACGGCGAGCGCCACAGGCACGCCCAGACACGCGCACGCTCCGCGCCGTCGTCACTCCTTGCCCTTCTTCTCTTTGTCAGCCCACAGCCACCAAAGAACGCGTTGGAAGGCCGGGACAGCACCGCCGGTCGGGCGTTGCAGGCGATACTCGTCGTTCGTGGCATCAATGACCATTGTCGGCACGGCCGCCGTCTTGTTGTCCTTCATCAGCAACGGATCTGAGGAGGGCAACGAAGTGAGACATCAACATGCTCCGACATTGAATGCTCCGCCGTCGAAGTGATGTTGTAGGCGATGGCTTCAATGATCTTGCCATCGATGACTACTGCCTGCACGGCCGCTGCCTTGGTGTCCAGCAACGGATCTGAGGAGGGCAACGGAAGTGAGATATCAACAGGCTCCGACATTGAATGCTGGATCTGCGCCATCAAAGCGAGTTGTAGGCGATGGCTTCAATGATCTTGCCATCGATGACCATTGTCGGCCGGCCGCTGTCTTGGTGTTCTTCATCATTCAATAGATCCGAGAAGAGAAACGAAAGTGAGACAGAGAGAGACATTTCAACTATTTCTGATGGTTAGATCCTCACCGGCACTCTTAGATCCACACCGCCGCACGGTTAGATCCGCACCGCCGCACGCCGCCGCAGTTAGATCCGCGCCGCCGCGACCACCGGAGTAAGAGAGGAAATAGGAGAGAGGAAGATGCGACTGCCAGGGTTGGTAGGTATGTGCAAAGTGAGGAAATGTTTATCGGAAGGGCAAAACTGAGTAGGACTGAGTAAAACAAGTGGGCCCGAAGGGGAAACTGAGTAACACTAAGTAAAACAGGGGCACCCAAATAATAAAGGGACTAAGGGAAATTGAAGCTTTTGGCATAAAAATTGTAAAATTGTGTTATTTGAACAGTATAGTGCATTTTGGCCGACGTGATATTGTTTGCAATTCAAAGATACACAAGTGTGACGAATTTGGACTCATTTGGACAAAGTTTGAAAGCATAGTGGGTATTTGGGAGGTGTATTGAGCAGAAAGGCCTGCATCTTCATAGTTAGTAGCTCATGGACTAGGAAGTGGTTTTGAAGCTTTTCGCATAAAAACTTCATATCTCTATATTTCCGTTTCCATTATTATTTCTCTAGGTTGTAGGTAACATAAAAAGACTCCATGGGAAGGTTCCACCATGTTTTGAATTATTTTGAATTAAACCCTAAACCCTAAAACCCTTAAACCGTAAAACCCTAAACCCTCTAGAGAAAATGATAAATGTGGCTTAAATGTAGCATACAAATTCATACAAATTCAAATTATTCAACACAAAGGAACCCCAATACAAAGGAAACCCCAATACAAATTAATACAAATTCAAATTGTTCAACACAAAGGAATCCCCAACAAAGGGAACCTCAATACAAATTGTTCATACAAATTCAAATTTGTTCAACACAAAGGGATCCCCAACACAAAGGGTCCCCAATACAAATTGTTCACACCACAAATTGTTCAACACAAAGGCATCCCCAATACAAAGGGAACCCAATACAAATTTTTCATACAAATTCAAATTAGTTGTTCAAAATAAAATCTTTCTCTTGCTCCTGGTGTGACTCGTTGGGGCCACCACCTTACTCCGGGTAACCCTACCAGAGATATTACCGGTGTCTACCTTCCTTTTGCCCTTCTTGTTCTTCTTCGTTAAGCTTGTGATTTTTCTTTCGCCATCTACTCTTCGGGTTAGCACTAATCTAGGCCATACCACTTTCAAAGCAATCTCGATCATTGTTCCCTCTCCTATGGACTCATCGGTTGAAGCAGCTCCACATCCATCTGTTCCCTCTGCTCGATCCATCGGCTCATACCACATCCATCCTGCTCCCTCTCGCCTCGATCCATCTGTTCTAATCTCCCCATGTTCAATTGCTGCTTCAATCTCCTCATGTTGAATTGCCGTTTCAATCTCCTCATGTTGAATTGCTGCTTCAATCTCCTCGTGGTGGAATTGCTGCTTCATTCTCCTATGCATTTGCTGCTCCCGCCTCTTCCATTCCAAAAGCTGGGTCAACTCCATTTTTACAGAAAGCCTAGCAATGTGTCCAGGATTCCACAACGCTTGCACTTACGTCAATCTGGTGCACCACCCTCTGCACTAGCTCTCATCCTATTCTTCCTGGCCTAACGGTCTAGTCAAACTGAGAGTACAGTTTGAAGACTGCATCAATCCTCATCCATTGGTCATTTTTCCCAACAATAGTAGGAAATATTCATAGCATATGCAGCCCTAAATTTGGCAACAGATAAATACTCTGACACATACTGATCAACTTCACCATCTTCACCCCCTATAACACTCAAAAAACAATGCGTGTATGCAGGGTATCCCACGGATCTGCCATCCCCTACAATGGCATGTCCTATCAACCAAACTCACTGGATACCTCCACTGCCTGTTTTTACTGTGAGTGTAGGTTACCTCAGCCTCCATTCCTTTTCTGATGCATCGCATCTTCAATTGTTTTGCGATGTCATGCAAAGACTTAATCAAAGATGGGAGCATGAGATGTCCAGCATATTTTGTGGATGCAATTCTTTGACGCGGATCGATCTTTATCATGATCATCTGCCTAATCTGATCAAATATTTGCCACAGCATAAGCCCTTTCAATTACTTGACCTTTGAATTGAAACTCTCCGCAAGGTTACTTGTTGTTATCACCAGATTTTGACCGCATTGGAGATGGGCCGTGATGGAGATGTTGGGTTTAGAGAATATGTATGGAAAATAATCATGAGATTAACAAGTTTGGGCTAACTGCTCAGGTATCTGTAAATTATGGTAGATACGGTTTGCTAGGATTAAGAGATAGACTTTAGTCGTATACAGCTGGGTTTATTCCCAAGTTAGAAAGTCTACGGACTATAACATGTATCTAGGGTTATTGAGAAAGGAGGACTATCACAACAAACACAATTCAGGCGCATCGCCACCCCTTGTTTCGAGGGTTTCTTCCGGTATGCATTTATGCTGCCTATATCGCATCTTGCGATCAGTATAAGTTTATTCGTTGTTCATGCGTTGCTCGTACTGAAGCCTTGTTGATGGCGAGCAACGCTGTTATCTTAGATGTGTTAGGGCTAGCATTGTTGATGTATTTGCTTAGTTATGCTATCCCTAGATATCTAGCTGCCTTTGCACCTATTTTAGGAAGGGCAGCACCTCGCTTAGTCTTTATTTAGTAGATTCGATCCGTTATGACTGCTCCTTTGATCTTCATGATTTAGTTTGACATCTCGCATCGTTAGGCCTTGGCAAACGAAGAATGGATCCAAAGAGTGCTAGGGTGTAGTGCTGATCCTAGATGGGATGTTCGGGAATCAACGCTACGTTGTTTAGGCCTTGTTCAGGGCTGGTTTTCGCTATCTTCAGACCGTGCTCAACTACGGTAGGATGTTCCGGTTATGTGGTGAAAACTCTAGACTGTCAGAGATCGTTTTAACTAGTTTTGATTGCCAGACCACCATGTTATCGATCCAATACGAATCATGTGGACTGGCTCCTTGAGCGCACAGAAAGCCCGAGAGCCGATCGAGGCTCGTATTTAATGTTTACGAGGCCATGCAGGAAACTAGTCAAAGCACTCCATCACCTTCCTTACCAGGTATAGGTCAAGGCACGCCTGCACCAGCTTGGACGTGGTGGTTGAGCATTGCGGGTCAAGCCGCCTGAGGGACCAGGCCCACTAAACAGTCCCGGAGCCTCCTGCCTACTGCTGACCGCCGCGTTCGCCGTGGGTTTTGGTGGCCGTCACATTCTCGCACTCCGGTGGGACATCTTTCCGCATCAACTGCATCGACATTTGCATCAGAGATGGCGGAAGACCCAGTCACGTACGTCTGACTGAGGAGCATAAGAAGAAGTATAATGAGCTTAAAGCTCTCTTCGACCTCATCGGCTCTTTCGAGAGGACCCGCACACATGGCATTAGGTGGAAGGGTTCTCAGCTGAAGGCGCTCTCGATGGAGTAGATCTGTCTACTTCTTCAGAAGAACGCACCAGATCTCTCGCGCCGGTGGAGATCACCAGCATGGTGGCTCATTCGTTACACCATCATTCTGAGAGCCTAGTGAACGTGAGCGCGTTGCGCTTCGTGTGGTCCAAGAAATCACAGCACCGCACTTCGTCAGACCTACCCTGGACCACCAAGGGGAAATACCATTCCGTACTGTGGCCGCAGCTGCCATTCGCGCTAGCAGCTCCAGAACTGCTGCCGAACTCCTCGGCATACGTCGTCTACAAGCTTGGAGGTGATCCAGTGATTACCAGTTCTTGTATGAACCACCTAAGGAGATCCCCGCATGGATACATGTGCACATATGTGCCAGACTGCAACAACTGGGCGCGCACGAACCAGATTGCTGCTGGTGGAGGGATTTCGAACAAGCAGGAGGGGTTTCCTTGATCGGATCCCGGGAAGCAGGGCGGCTAGCTAAAGGAAAGCACGGCCACGAATCATCAAAGCTCAACTCCTGCAGCTAGCCTGGATCAGATCAGGGCAATCTTGAGAGACCAGTTCGGCATGGTGTCAAGAGAGGCACCGGCTATTCCAAGCCGGCCTCAACGAGTATGATTTGATCTCACTACCACCCAAGCACGGCTCTAGTTCTCCAAGTTTAGTGGATCGGAAGGGTCCAGCTCCACACTGGAGCATGTGGAGCCGATATTTGCCAGGGCATGATTTCCGCATCGGATCCGTTACATGAGGATTTCACACCCTCGCGTGGATCGAAGCTGGGTGGTACACCTCGCCGCCACCAGATTCAATCCTGGATTTGGAAGGGGGAGGAAGAGTGTTCCACATGCAATATCACTCGAAGCTTCCGAGGCTGGCATTGCCGATCCAGCACAAGTACGACAGAAGCGTGGAGAGATGGTATCAGAATACATTCAGCTTCAGACTGTCAGAACCGATGCTATTCGGCCTGCTGAATGAGAAAGAAGCAGCCGATCTGCAGTGTTGGGTCTTGCATCGCGATCAAGGATATGGCTTTTCAAGCGTAGTACACTTCACCGGCGCATATGGTCTGTAAAACTATCATTATATGAACAACTACCCAGAATTGTACCAGGACAAGTTCAAACGCTCGGTAATCCTGGTTGAGACAGAAGAGGATGAAGACTCTGCCGGAGATCAGGAGGTAGTCATGGCTGAATGGGCTCGGGCTAACCCCGTGTCCTGCAAATGGGTTAAACCACAAGGCCCTCCAGGGTTCGACTTTGACGTAAGCAAAGCTGAGCAGATTTCTCGATCTCTTACTCTCAAGGAGAAGCAATGGGTTACCCGAAGGCCATAAACTCCTACGGCGCAAGAGATGAACCAAGGCCACACCGCAAGTGGCATCACTGCTCACCCATACCACCAAACACCCAGCCATGCGCCGTTGTTATCCAAATGGCGATAGAACAAGGCCGCCCGATCTTCACCGCACGCCATGAAAAGTGGACACGCACCATTTCCCTGCCGCACATGGTGGAGGCATCCACACCAGAGGCGCCAGCCAAGCTTCTGCTCAAAGACACATGGTAGGGCCTCGTATACCACCCCGGTAGATGATAGAGCAATGCCTCGTGGTAAGGAAAGGAGGAGGCCGTCCCACGCGACCGCCACGATATGATGACAAGCGCTACATCACACGGAGGAACAAGTGAGGAATGTGCGGTACCAACGACCACTCTCCGAGCACCTCCTTAACAAGTAAGGAGCAAGATGACCAACGCCGCGATAATGGATGTCGACGATGAAAGAGATCGGCTGTCTAGCATGCGGACAATAGAAAATACCGCTGTGACAGATCGAGACGATCAAGGATATGAGCGCCGTGCTAAGGAAAAGTCAAGAGAGCAGGACGCCATGGGATGTACACTGGATTGTCCTTTTCTTCAAACATTGCTGGGTCTCAGGAATGAGCCGATTGCTGCACCCATAACCCGCCTTAGTGTAGATGTAAGAAGAAGGACACAGTGAGACGTGTCCGTGTTCAAACGTCTAGGGCCTTTCCCATCTCAACAAGTACGTTGAGTCCTCTCGGGTGGAAGATCTCGAGGAGGAAGATGATGAAGAAGAAGAAGAAGAAGAAGAAGATAGATACCACCGGCCAAGGTGGCGGTCCCGATGGACTCAGCCACTCCCAAAAGCGTAGGGTTCAAACACTACGCTGCTTGAGGGAGTTTCTAGAGGCTATACCCGCACACGCAGGAAAGCGCGGCCCATCTGGCCGCGCAAAATTCAGCAAACTTGACGAGGAGGGTCGGCCCAATACAGAATGGCGCCCAAATGAAAGAAAGCCAAGGAGCAAGGCATCGGGTGGCACAAACATGGTGTTCATACTCCCGCTGGAGTTTCGCGCTCCAAACGACGAGGCACTGTAGCATGTGCCTTGACCCGCGCCCACGGCTAGTTATCTTTGAAAAGCCACGAGAAAGAACTACAGACATCTGAAGGCCCCGTACTTGAGAGGTTATATTAAAGGCATAACCACAAATGCATGGCTGATGCGGGAGCGGTGCTTGGGTTTGACTACATACTCATGCTACTGCTGCCTCGGGGACGCTCAGCGTTGCATCTGATCAAAACCAACGTCACATTGAGCGACTTCAACGGCCAAGCATCGGAAGCACAAGGTGTTCTGAACGTGGATCTGACCGTAGGCCGAAAAACCATCCCTACGTCATTTTTCATCGTCGATAGCAAAAGCACCTATGCTGTCCTGATAGGGAGGGATTGGATCCACGCTAACTGCTGCATTCCATCCACAATGCACCAATGCTTGATATAGTGGGATGGAGATGGTTTGAGGTCATTCACAGTATGACTCTGCCGAGATCTCAACGTCGGGCATGAACATTTGGGAAGCGGAAGACCAAGAGCCACTGAGTCAGTTTGGACGGCTGTGAGCGCATCAAGCACAAAAACGGGGTGAGGCTGGACCCTATCCACTGCCTCTGACAGGTAGCAAGATGAAAGTCTGACATACGTGGCAAGGCCTCATCTCACGATCGCCCCAAAAATAAGAAGCAATGATCTCAACTCAAGCATGTCACGTAGATATAGTAGACCACAGACAAGTATAGCACGGAAGATAAACTCTTCATTGATCAATACAATAAAAATGGGGGCCGATTCCGCAATCGGCCCATATTATCCTCGCCACACGTTTTGCCTGTGTTCAGCATCGATCTAGCAGGCGACGGAAAGCTAGGCTATGGGTTTACATCGGCTGATGAGCTAGAAGAGGTCGACATTGGTCCTGGGGATAAGCCATGCCCTGAAATATTGATGATGATCTGGAGAGCCGATATCTTCAATTACCCTGAAAGATTCGCCTGGGGAGCACCAAACCAGGGCATGTGCACATGGACAAGGAAATATAGGGGCCAATGCACAAAAATCGGCCAAAGAAAAAATGTACACAAAAACGCGCCATGTGTGTACACTACCCTAGAAGAGGATAAAGGCACACCATGCCGATATCGACTCAATAAAAGTCAGATGCATAAACATCGACTCTAGAGGCATGCCTGATTAAGAAGTTACGATTACAGGCCTACTGAAGGAATACATTGAGGGCATGGAGGCGTCAACACGGACACGATCCACCTCGGCGATCTCACTCATCATCCTCGCCCCCTGTCACCAGCCTGCTGTTCAGTACGTTATCGCCATCAGTCTTCGCTTCACCTTTGAGGCCTGCTTCCTCCTGGAGCGGGCAAACAGCTTCCTTCTCTGGATAAGCTGTTTGGTCACCCGACCCTTCTTCATGCCTCAGCCTTGCGCGCAGGTCTCGTTTCTCCTTGATGAATGTCGTTTAGGTGTCCAAGGCAGCTTCTTTCTCATTAAGCCACTGACACTTGTCTGTACATCGGCTTTCAACGGAGCTGGGCGGCAAGCCAACAGCCAATCGCACTCCCTGACCCGCAGACAGAGCTTTAAACTGGCCAGAGTTTCATTAATGTCACTGGGAGATGGGGCTATGTCTTCAAGAATCCCTTCACCTCCTCGGGTTTTCAACCAATGTCTCAATGGAGGAGGAGAGCAAATCCTTGAGACGCTGAGTTGGACCATGTGCAAAGCAATTGGCTCTTCACTTGCCCTGAAGTAGTGAACGATGGATTCAGTGGTCAACGTTAGCAAGCTTGAGAGGTCACAACCCTGACAAACAAGCAAGAGCAATACAAAAGGGAAAGGGTAGAGCCAAGGGAAAGGAGGTACTTCTCAGATCCAGGGACAGCCGATGTTGAGGTGATCGCTTTTCTGTGGGCTGGCCAAGTTGGCAACCTTGTCACGCACTTTTGAGGTTGCTAGATCCAGGGTGGCGGATCATTACCTCCTTGACTTCCCCACTAGAGGTGTCATCAGTCTAAAAAAGAAGTGGCCAGCCGATGCGAGCGCGATGGGTTAGTATGAAGAGAGCTGTGGGGGTAATTACATTTTAAACTTCCGGGCTTAGTGAAGAAGCTTGCGTTCCTTGCAGCTCTCTTGATGACTACTTTTGTGCGTAACCCGTCTGACCATGCTTGGGAGGCAGCAAGTTCAGTGAGCTGACCTTTTCTTGAAGCCGACGGTGGCAAGTCCGTGGCTCTGCGTGGTGATTCTCCCAGAATTGCCCGAGCTCGAGTCCTTGGATAGGGGCTTGGCGCTTCAAGGTCTTCCTAGCAGCTACTTTCTGACTGCCGCTTGATTGAGGCTCGTGCACTGGTCCGGATACTTAGCTGGGAGCCGATTTTGTGAAATTCATCGCTCAGATCACAACTCAAGGCAGGAGCTTTGCAGAGGACCACCGGAGCTGGTGGAAGAAACTCGGAGAGAGCATCCTCATGCACAGTGTTCGACCGTCTTGTTGCCGTACAGATGTGTGAATAAGTGTTATGAAAAGCATTAGGAAGCTACCGTATGGAAATTTGTGAGTAGTGGTACCCATGTTCTTATGGAGATCATATTCAGCATCAAGTCATGCCAGCAACGGTCCCGCAGCTCTCCTAGTACATGAGTCTTCCACATTGACCACCAAGTCTCAAAACCATCAGTTGAGGTGAAACAGAGGTTGTGAGGGATTGGAATACAAAGGCCAAGAAGGAGTAACACCTCAGACCAGTTGAGGACATCAGTGCACTTGGCTATGCCTGTTGGCGGCAGTGGAGGAAGAGGGAGACACTTGCCTAAGACCAAACTGCTGCCCACTGCTACCACCGGGCCGATAGACTATAACCAGGTTTGATGATCCTGAAGTTGAGGTGTTTGCCAACTGGAGAACCAAGGACGGATCAGATGGAACACAGTGTCAGGCATAGGGTCCAAAGCTGTCCAGCCGAAGGAGACGGGTTTTAAAATTTATTCAATGAAGGGAGAATGGTGGGATTGTCCGTGGCTTGAAGAAAATTTAACCACTCGACAAGCCTTTAGACTGAGCCTGCTACCTGGAAGACTATGTTGGCCATAGCTAGTACATCGGATCTGCTTCCCATTAGCATGGGAAGGTGCAAGTGGCCAGAGGTGGAAAATTTGGGATCTGGTTCTGAAAATACAGCTGAGCCCATAGTTGAATAAACCACCAAGGGCCTCCTGTTTTGACTGTCTTTTGGGAAAACAGTTTGACAGCCATCAGTTGGAGACATCGATAAACCTCTCCAAGGAATAATTTGCCGAGGCTGTTGAGTACCTTTGCAAGTCTCACAACAAAGATAGTTCTTGGTTGGAAGTAGTGAAGGACCACGTATATGAAATGTTCTAACCGTAAATTGCCAGAAGGTCGTGTGTTCTAGTCCGCGATGTGGCCTTTGCTCTTCATGTGGCGCTCTAAGACAAAAATCAGACCTGCACTCTGCCGAGGAGATGGGGCATCTTTTGCAAGATGGAAAGGGTGAGGGACTTGGGGATGCAACATCTAGACCAGTGATCATGGCCACGTCCAGCGTTGTGTCATGGGGCCATGGCCAAACATGAAGCAATTCAGAGCATCAGATCAAAAGTAGCCGATGGTTTTCGTAAGGTTTTCATGTTTCTGCTGGGGAGACAAGGATAAAGATAAGGTAATGCTGTTCTCATGTTTCGTGTGGTTTGGTGAGTTCTGATACCTCGTTGTACCATGAAACCCAATCTTTCAGGAGGATTAGGCCAGGCTCGTATACTGTTCCAAGAGGTCGGGATCCAGTTCTGGTTCACTTAAGGAATTCATTGGCCTCGCATGAAACTTCAAATGGGCGGACTCTTTTAGAACGAGGACCAAGACAAAGGGAATTTGGAAAGAAGGATGCGGCAGCAGGATGTCTGAAACCTAAATTAATGGGATGGGATGAACATTAATCTGTGTGCTTTGGTTGTTAATTCTGACATTATGCTCTGGATGTCGAGGAGTCAAGTTGAGGATTACCTTCAGGCCCGAGACCGTAGCATTGGCGCTGGATGATTCTGCCATCAGACTCGCTGCGGGTTGAATCTGCGATAGGGATCTGGGATTCACGTGGTTGAGATTTGAATCTGTTCGATGGGCGATTTGGGGATCTAAGTTTGCTCCTTCAGAAGAGGGTCGCAGGTTACCGTTTTGAACAGGCAACTAAGTTGAGCCTTACTAGCGTTTTATGGTGAAGACCGATGCGCTGCCATCGGCTCTTTGGGCGTTGACTTACTTTGACTATCGGCAAAATCAATTGAAAATATTTCTTCATTAATAAAAAGGATTTCTTACAGAGAAGAGTCGATTGCTCAAGGGAGGAAGAACAAAAGAGCCGACTACTGCTACTACTAGTCCTATACTAGTAGATCCTAATTTAAGGGCCGTCGCTGCCCTCGTCGTCGCGTAGAGGCCCCAGTGACTATCCCGGCGAGGTCCTCGTCGCTGCTACCGTATCCTCGACAGGGGCTTCTTCCGCCTCATCATCATCGTCGTCCTCCGACCAAGCGCGGAAGCGCTTCACCGGCGGGTACTCGTCGGAGGAAGAGTCGCCCTCTTCCTCTTCTTCCTCCTCATCGTAGGAGGTGAAGCTGGCCCAGGAGTAGAGGTCGTCTTCGCTATCCGCCTCCAATTCCCCGTCGGCGAGGAACCGAAGGTCCGCCTCCCCGTCGGTCAGGGATAGGTCGTCGTCTGACCCGACGGCGGCCAGGGGTAGGTCATCGTTCACCTGACGGTGAAGTCCCACTCTTCATCGTCCCAATGCTCGGGAGCCTCCTTCTCGTACTGCGCTATCAGGTCGTGCTCTGGTATCAGCTCGCTGGAGGAGGAGGACTGGAAAGAGAGACCCGACGAGGCGGAGGAGGAGAAGGAGGAAGACATGGCTACAGAGGAAGGGGGTTTTTTGCCGATGGCTAGTACAGAGCAAGAGGATGAAGAGGCGAACTGTTCGACGCGGTTAAATAAAGGGGATATAGTGGAGATTTAATGCCACAGCGGTTCCCGAGGAAGTGGTGCCACTGTCAAATCGTGCAGAGAAGTGGAGAAGGCAAGGCATCATGATGAAGGATACTGCGACGGTTCTGCTCTGCCACGACATGACCCGACGAAGAAAAAACAGAGTGGTTTTGGAATTATCATTGCCAAAACCAGGGGGGCATGTGTTATCACCAGATTTTGACCGCATTGGAGATGGGCCGTGATGGAGATGGGTTTAGAGAATATGCATGGAAAATATTCATGAATCGGCCTTGTACAAGAGTTTGGGCTAAATTGCCCGTGTATCTGTAAATTATGGTAGGATACGTGTCGGTTAGGATTAAGAGATAGAGTCTAGCTCGTACACGGGTTAAGTCCCCTTGACTATAAATATGTATCTAGGGTTATTGAGAAAGAGGACGATCACGTTCACAACAAACCAATCTAGACGCATCGCCACCCCTTGTTTCGAGGGTTTCTTCCGGGTAAGCATCATGCTGCCTAGATCGCATCTTGCGATCTAGGCGATTAAGTTTATTCGTTGTTCATGCGTTGCTCAAGCCTTGTTGATGGCGAGCAACGCTGTTATCAGATGTGTTAGGGTTAGCATCGATATTATCTTGATGAATTCGCTTAGTTATGCTATCCCTAGATATTCACTGCCTTTACACCTATTTTAGGTGTAAGGGCAGCACCCTGCTTAGTCTTTATTTAGTAGATTCGATCCGTTATGATCGTTCCTTGATCTTCAAGGATTAGTTTGATATCTGCATCGTTAGGCCTTGCAAACGGGTTGAATGATCCAGTACTGCGTTAGGTGTAGTGTGCTGATCCTAGATGGGATGTTCCGGGAATCAACGCTACGTTGGTTTTTAGGCCTTGTCTAGGGCTGGTTTTCTACTATCTTTCGTATCTGCTCAACTACGTAGGATGTTCCGGTTATGTGGTAAACCCTAGATCATCGAGATCGTTTTAACTTAGTTTTGATCAAGCAGACCACCATGTTATCGTAGATCCAATATGAATCATGGGTGGATTCCTCCTTGAGCCGATTCACAGAAAACTGAGCCGATCGAGGCTCGTATTTAATGTTTACGTGTATGCCATGCAGGAAACTAGCGAAGCCTCCATCACCTTCCCGACCAGGTATAGGTCAGGTGGCACGCCTTGCACCACCTTGGACGTGTGCCGAGCATTGGGCGTCGCCCGAGGGACCGAGGGACCAGCAGACCTGGGAGCCTCCCGGCTCTACGTGTTGACCGTCGCTGCTCGCCGGTGGGTTTTGGTGGTCAACACTTGTTACATAGTCTATCTTGCAAATTTAATTGAATTAGCTTCTTGACCACACCCTACCATGATGTTCATCCAAGTACTCCTTCACCCCAGGTTTTTGTTTATACAACACATCCAAATGAAACAGATGCTTCCTAGAGCTGCATGTGTATGAAGCTGGCCATAGGTTGTCAGTAAAAACTTTACCCTTGAATTTCTGTAAAATTATGTACCAAGTGTCGCATACATTCCTATGCTCCACTCCAGGGAATACTGCTTCTACCACACTCGCAGACATTTGCAAGCGCCCGTGTGATAACAAGTCCCGGTGGATGACCTATAAGGTCGCGCAAATTCTGCAGAAACCAAGTCCAACTTTTCTCTGACTCAACCTCCAAAACTCCATAAGCAACAGGGAACATCCAACTATGTCCATCAACGGCAGTAGCAGCAACTAGCTATCCTTGAAACCTGCCATGAAGAGTTGTTGCATCCACGGCCAAATAAGGCCTGCAACCGTCCAAAAGCCTTTCCAGAAAGCTTTGAAACAAGCAAAAGCCCTTCTAAAACATTCCTTGTGCATTACCTTCCCGCTTTTCAATTTGTAGGGAACTGCATGCTTGTCTATCGCTACAACACTGCCTGGACTAGCCATCTCCACTTCAGCTTTCAAAGTGTAAAGCAACTGAAAGCTCTAATTCCATGGACCATTGATCTTGTCAAGAGCCATTTCCTTTGCATAGAACATCCTCATGTAAGGTACTTTCATTTTAAACTTCTCAACCATCTTTTTCTGGAGTGCTGTTGGACCAAGTGAAGGAGTTTCTCTCAGCCAATCTAGGATTATATCTGCCAACCACCTAGTCTTTGCTAGCTTTGTTTTCAGCTCTGGCTCTCCCCCTAGAGGTGGACAAGCATGGACGTGCTCATTCTTCTTTATCTGAAACATAATGATAAGGGATGTCAGTAACAGTTAACAAATTTTACACCGTGATCTAAAATACACAACTGGTTGGCGTAGAACCAAGCTGCTTCTGCGCATTGTGGATGCATGCAGCCTCCACCTACACCTCTTATATGGGCATTTAACTGTGAACCTACCTGGCTCACTTTTAATAACCTCATAATTATTCTTAGAGAGAATCCAATATGTAGTAATTGCATTACGACAGTCCATCATCGTTTGAAACATGGTGCCTTCTGCAAGCTGAGGATCCTCCATGTTCCACTCAATTGTTGGCAAGTCATCACCTTCGTAATCAGCTAAAACGAGGCGGTCATTGTTCTCATTCTTCTCTTCATCATCAGTGTCATCAAATCTGGCACCAAAAGCAATATCTTCCATGTATTGATCCTCCATTGCCTGCTTACTGCATCGATCTACCAATTCAGGAAACATCAACTCATCCTCATCATCTTGAGGAGACTGATCCTCAATGTTTGCATCGTCCTCCACATCGACCGTATGAACGATCTGGCTACCACTAGCACCGGGACAAATGGTGCCTGTGGACTCATAGAGCTGCACAGACACTATTAGCAGAAAGAGTTAGAGAGAGGCATGATGCCCGACCACTCGATGATGCCCGAGCACTAGAGAGATGATGCCCGGCCCCTGTCCACATGGATACCAATTTTACCGAACCGGCAAGAAGCATTCAAAGCAAAAAAGAATTCCCAGATCATCGTCGGAAATTAGTGGAACAAATCTTCCCTCCGTGATGTGGAAATATTCGAAATGAACTGCATCGCCAGAGCTCTAGGTGTACTTAGCGTAGATGTTAGCTTTCAAATCCCTCAACGAGATGGTGGTTGCAACCACCGCAGTAAAACCCATTCTTACAGCGTTTAGAATCACGCGTAAAGCTAGAATCCAGCCTAACCACCAGCCGAAAAGCCAGCGCTGGATCAATCCTATTCGAAAGCAACGTTAGTTGAGCAACAATGATTCACGCTCAAAAACTGCCTACTGTAATTCACATAGGCAGCCGATGCTTACCCAGATGGAATCCATGCGTTAGATCCCTCCGATTCCCAATCTTCTCCGCTGTTGAGGGGAAGAATCGGCACACCATACCGCAGTACAAACTCTACCGCGACAGGGGTAGATCTAGATCTAGTGGAGGCGGAGCCCTCTCCGCTCGGGGGGTGGCGGGGCGGCTCGGCGGCGGGACGAAGCCATAAGGTAGGAGGATAGGACGGTGTGGCGGCGGAGGGCGGTGTGAGATCCTCCAGTCTCAAAGGAGGGAAAGCATTGGGTGAGCTCTCCACCAACACAGTTCGAAAGAAACGGTCAATTCAAACCACCTGCCCTTTGCACACACCAAGTCATGTCAAGGCTCGATCAGACGGCAACCCTCCCGTCCGAGCTCTGCAGGGGTTTAACTAGAGGAGGGGAAAACGGGGAAAAGTTAAGCTGGAGAAAAGAGTACAACTAACGAACAGGGCACGAGAAATAAATTTTATAAGGAAAAACTTTGTGGCGCACGAGGACACCATATGCGCCACAGAAGTTTCACACTTAGCCATATTATGGGAAGCCAAAGCCTCCTCCATAGTTCCGTCAAAAAACTTCTGTGGCGCATATAGTTTGGGCGCGCCACGAAAGTTGAAATTCTGTGGCGCATATGGGGCTTGGTGCGCCACAGAATTTCAACACTTAGCCATATACCGCTTTCTTCCTCGCGTCCCTGCTCACTTCTTCCCCAACACAGAACCCTAGCGCCGTGCGACGCTATCGCCCAACCGCCGCCCAACGCTGTCGCCCAATACTGTCGCGCTCGCCCTTAGCTTTGAGCCCGCCCGCCGCGCTGCGGGAGTAGGGAGGAGGGCTCCCCGCGCCCGAGAGCAGGAGGAGGGCCTCCCCCGCGCCCGGAGGAGCAGGAGGAGCGCCGCCCGCCGCCCGCGCCTCCCTCGCCGACGACCACCACGCCCTCGCCTGGCCGACGACCACCGCGCCCTCGCCTTGCCCGACGCCCGCCCCTGGTAAGCTTCTCCCTATCCCCTCTCTCCCCTCCCCTCTCTCCCCCTCACCTCTCCGCCTCCACATGGTTTTATAAATTTTCGTCTATAAAGTTAACTGGGTCTACTTTGGAATTCTATTTGGAATTTTTATATAATACATTTACCATCAGTTTGACGGGTTTAATCTATCTTCTATCTATCTATCTATCTATTATATTATTAAAACAACAAAGAATCAATGGTTAAGATTTATCCATCCAAAGCCATAAGATCTGAATGGTTGAGATCTATGGAATTGGCACCTAACCATGTATATGCGCGTGGGCTGTTGAGGAAATTCTTTATGCACCGTATGTATTACAAACTCCAAAATAGAGGTTAGTTAAAAAAACAGATTGATCCATCCTTATCTCTACCCCAAAAAACCCATATACGGATCTGGAGATGAAGTAACATATTCGGCAAACATAAATCCTCTAATCGATGAGATCGGTGCAACAAGTTCTATCTTGATTGCTCGGATGAAGCTAGCTCGACGGAACAACCGCGATCTCACGCCAACGATGCTGACGAACACACAACTTCTCCAGCGGCTGTCACCCAAGTTGTCTTTTCCAACGCCAAGCTTGGAATCCTTGCGCCGCCCCACCACTCAATTTTATCTTGGTCACATCAAGATGAATGAGAAGAGAGGGTTTCAACAGATCAACCGTCAAAGCAACAATGTTCAATCTTGAGTCGGTAGACGCGGAAATACGGGCATCGGCGGCGGCCGGAATCTCAGGAAGACACAGAAATAGGTAGCTTGCAAGTCGTTCATATCCAGCAGTTTTCAATCTCTGTGGATCTAGCAGGGCCGAGTAGTCCAGCAGTCGGGCTACATCCTAAGAAGCCTCCAATAGATTCGTCTAACATCTCATCATATCTCAGGTAGACAATGCACTCTATTGTTTCTTAATCAGATAGAAAGCTGCTCAATTGACTCGCATCACGACATGCCTCCACCGATGGTATATTCCTGGACGGTTCAATTGCATGTACGGTAGGGTCTAGCTAACTTGATCTTCCGGTTATTTATTTTGCACATAGCTGCATACCTGCATGGTCAGGCACTCACGCTTGATTTTATACCCATGGTGGACTATGGTCGGTAGAAAGCATCTAGCAATTTGTTTTTTACGCAGATCCAATCCTCAGGTTGTGTAAAAGAGTAGAGGCAACTAGATTAGAGTTTTAACTGCATTAGCGTTGCATGGTTACCGGTATTGTGACCTAATGTTAAACATTCCATCCTTAGGTAAGGGCTCAGAACTTCCCAATCAGAGTGATATGTGTGTCATTCCTCAGCTACGAAAAAAATAATAGTTTTGTTACCTTTGATCATGGTGACCACCAGTGAAACACCACATGTCCGCCTGCTTCTTCCATGTGAAAAAAAGGGTCGACGGCTTGAGAGCCATCTACGCCATGAAGGAAACACAGCATATCGGAACATTGAAGAGGAATTTGGGCAAAAGGTATGTCCGCAAGTTTCCGATAGATTTAGTTATTTGTCTATTCAATTGACAAGAAATTTCAGTTACTGTTTTCTTATATAATAATTCTCAATATTGTTGATGCTAGATTTTGATTCATTACCAACGCTATAGGTTTTGATTCATTCGATTATGTTATAGGAAAACAGGATTTGATTCGAGGGGAATTAGCCATGTCTTCTCAAAACGCAAACCATCGGCTAGACCCAACACAGTCCAACCGAAATTCATGTCAGCCACTTGCAGGTCGACGACGCGACTTGCAGGTCAATGTTGGTAAATATTCAGGTCATCATGCCGGCGAATATTCAAGCCATCACACCATCGAAAATCTGAAATTTGATGAAGATTCATGTAGCGCGCACAGCAACGACAATCCAAGTCACCAAGCAACGATAGAGACATGAACATCAAAGTCACGCCTAACCTTCAGATGTACTTCCCAGCTGAATCACCAAGGTATTTACAATCGAGAACTCACTTATTTTAGATGAAACTCATATTTAGATTATCAATTGACAACTACAACCTTTCTAATTCTTCTCAGGCCACAGCACTAACAAAAATGGAGAATGAGATGCAACGCACATGGAACATGAAAGACAAAAGGATGGATACTACATTGAAGAAAAATGAACAAATAGCAAAATGAAATATAAGAGATGACAGCAAGAATGACCTTCAAAGCAATATTGTAGCCTCAAACAACAACACTGTCTGTAAGTTCTAATAGTGTGATATATAGAATACAGGAAGCCAGCATACAAATTCCAGTATTGCAATGCAATACTATCGTGATTTGATTGATTGCTCAATGATGTATTCAATCAAATGCATGAACTATGAAAAAGATTGAACTATGGGTCCTTCAAAATTTGTATGGAAAATCAAATAAGAAGTGGGAGAAACGATGAAAGAGACTATGCAATTGGAACAATATATGCACACCATTTGAAGATGGTTCAAAGCAAGTATTTAACCATGATTAACCATATGTGGCATTATCAAGGGTAGGAAACAGAGAAGGATGACCAAGTGAGATAGCGCAGACAATATAGTATACACATAGATTTTCTAATATTTTTACTATTTAGGTAAGTCCATATGAGCGCCCAATCATGATTAAAACATAAACCTGTGGGATGGAAAGTAGCGCATCCATGTTATAGCCAGGAAGACTTTATACGAAACCACACTATAAATTATATTGAATAATGGATGATGTATTCTATCTGCAACTCGCTTTCTTTAAATCCAAAGATACAAAGCACGTGATAATGCAGATTATTATTTACAGAGACTACTTTCAAGTATATATATGTCAACAGTTGCAGCCAAGTATATAAACTATGAACAAAGATGTATTACTGTGACACGTAATGGATGGACACATCTTTTGTTGTACTAAGATGCGTATATTTGCTATTGGTTTGTTCGAGAAACAATATTTAGAATTAGATAAATAAAATCGGCCGCGAGTAAAGAACTCCAGTGTATATCCTACAAATAATACGGAGTAATAACATAGAAAACCATTATACACGAGGATATCTCCTAAATAAAAAATCATATTCTGGGCTTCAATGTAAACAAAACTGCTTAAAAGTGGGTCTAAATGGATTTGTGTCTCAATTAATTTAATAGACAGAGATCTGAGTACCAGTTCCACATCCGGCTAAGACAAAGATAACAACATACTCGGAGAAGCTTCCACCAAAAGGCCTCATATGATCCTCCATGCTCTAGCAGCCTCTCTCTCTTCCTTTTCACACCTACGACAACGAGATGTGTCATTCGTTGTGAGCGCCGCAGATCCGGGTACAACGCACGAACGAATTTTGTTACTTGATGCATGAGCAATGCACTTGATTTAGTGATGCATGAGCAATGCACTTGATTTGGTACAACAACCTATCTGGGAGAGAAGATAAAAGTTAGCATCTATTTTCGTGGGTTTTCATAAAGGAAGAGACCTACTGTAGAGATGAATGTGGTCAGGTTTTCTTTAAAGAAAGAAAGTGTTTGGTCTGTAGATGAAAGAACTTTACCCGGTGAATCAGCAGAAGGTAATGCATCAAGATGTGGAATACAAATTTGGGAAACCACACATTAATATTTTCCTTTTCAATAGGGTACCACATGCTATTATTGATAAATGTTTTCTAAAAAATCAAATAAATTTTGAAAAAGTATTTATGGATAAGGTGTATTGAAAATGAATTTAATTTGTTTCAGAACAAGTCAACTGATTTCATATGGAATCAATCAGTCAATTTTATTTTTTTCTATCCAACCGGACTTTCAATAAACATAAGAATATTTTTTATAATATTAAATTGTATTTATTTGAACTTCATTGTACTCATTTATCTTTGAATTGTGAAATTAATTGAGTTTATATGTTTTCATAAAAACATGTCGAATGTTAATAGAAACGGGTTTTCTATGGGAAGATACATAGAGAAAATTAATCTCCAAAAATATTAAAAGACAAATCATGAGTCAAATGTAACTCTAAAACATATATTCTTAAAATAATATAATTCCAGCCACGTGAATTGTCTTCATAGTCTCTGGAAGAAAATCAGTTTACAAAATGAAGTCAGAGAAGCAAGCTGAATTATATGCTCGCTTGATGTGGTTCTGCACTGTAATAAATCAAATGTGTTGCTTGCTGTGGTGTTGCATGATGTTGTTTTTGCAAAAAAATATTAACATTGCTGTAAGGTTTAGTGTCACTTCTATCTAGTTTAGTGTTCTTGAAGCAGGCAGTAGCTAGGAATCATTGTTGTTTTTGCAATATTGCCAAGCATAGTGACTTTGGTTATATTGGCAGTAGTGGCAGTAGCTAGGTTAGGTAAATTATATTGGCAGTATAGTGAGTTTGGTTATATTGGCAGTAGTGGCAGTAGCTAGGTAAATTATATTTGTATACTGGTTATATTGGTTTATCAATTTTATTCATTTATCTGTTGGTATGAGCTTGCTTACTGGTTATACTTGTATACTGGAGTATATGGTGTATGGTGCTGGTGCATCCTGTGCTGGTGCATCCTACTTGGCATATATGGTGTATGCTGCTGGTGTATTGGTGCATGTTGTCAGGGGCGGAGCCAGGATTTGACTATAGGGGGGGCGAGGAAGATAATAGCCAATGAATGGTCTGTAAGATTTTTTTCGAGGACTCAACGACATACACGATATGTTAACATAAAATCATTAGCAAAATATGACAATGTGACAAATTATTTGTGCTTTTCTTCAGTTATGAACAACAACTTTTTCGAAAGGTAATTTGTACTTCCAATTCTTCTCTTTCTTTTGTTTTTCAACTCTATGGAAGTATAAAATACATATAATTTATATTTGATCTAATTACAACTAATTAATCAGTGCTATGTATGAATTGAATTGTAGAGTAATAGACGACGTACCATAGGAATTGACAATTTAACATTATGTGTGACAGGCGAGGAAGTATCACAGGTTTCCCATCCAGGGTCCACCCGTCGGTAGCTGTAGCCGCTGCTGCGCAAAAGTGCCGGAGCACCTCGCATCTAGGTGGACGGGCTGTATTTCGGTCCGATTTCATGTCCCGGTGGTGTATGCAGACGGCGCCGCGGCGAGTGGCGGGCGGCGGCAGGCAGCGCCTGGTGGCAGCGAGACGTGCCCTGAGGGGATGTACGGTTCAATGAACCCACGATCGATCGATCTGTAAGCCTAGGCACGTATGAAGCCAGTTTGCATCCAGGAAAACAAAGTCTAATGGGCGAGACGACGATCGGACGGGCTAATGGGCTCTAGTTCGCTGCAGTAGATCTGTAACAATTAAGCATGGGCTGATTAATCATGCATTATCTTTGGCTATTAGCGCCCATATTAGTATACCAGTACCGGAAACTACTGCAGGGCCTTGAGGGGGGCGACGCATTGGGGGGGGGGGGGGTCTAGCCCCTGCCCGCCCTGTATGGGTGTTGGTGTATATGCTATTGGTGTATTGGTGCATCCTGTGCTGGTGTATATGTTGTGCTGGTGTATGGTGCTGGTGCATGCTGTGCTGGTGTATGCTGCCGGTGTATGCTGCTGGTGTATGGTGCTGGTGCATGCTGCTGGTGTATGTGGTGTATTTTGATGTTGCAGTGATTTCAAATGAGCTGCCCATTTCTCCCGAAACGTTGATTCACTTCCGTTTCGGTTGAGAAATGGGGCTCCTATGTCCAAAAATTAGCAAAGGTCATGCCGACTTTTCCGGCCGACAATTGTACTAATAGATTTCTCTTTATAGAAGTGCAAACATGTCGGCCAACGACAACGTGGCCGGCACTTCTAAGGCCGCCATGAGCCTCGAAGAGGAAGCCAGAGCGGCGAACGTCGCGTTCTGGGAAGTCCCCTCCCATCGACAAGAGGAGGAGGAGGTGGACTTGGCGGCGGAGGAAGTCGGAGCTGACCGGCGGATGAGTGAAGCCGGGGAGGAGGAGTATGAACCCACCAGCACCGACGGTGGCGACCACACGGGGGGTGACCGGCGTCGGGGAGGATGACGGCAGCGGCAACCCGGCTGCTAAGAAGAAGAAGAAGCCGAGGAAGGATCGGAAGCCGACGGTGCTCGCCAACACAAACACCAAGATCACTCAGGTCTCGAAAAGTGGGCTTCCCTTGGAGCCTACGGATCTTGCCGCTGGATACGGCATGCAACTCGGGTGCATTGTCCGGGAAAGCATGTTGATCAACACGAAGAAACTCTGAGGTGAAGGAAATGAGAATTTGGTCGAGCTCTGCCTTCGGAAGCTTCACCGACGGTACACGTTCCCGGCGCCATACAATACCTTGTCAACATCCAACAAGGTGAATAGATTGGCCATGACGAAGATGAGTGACGCCCTGAGCATTCTGGAAAAGCCGGGTCAAGGCAAGATTGAGAAAGGTGAAAGTTTGATTTAAGTGGATCACCCAAGGTTTATTGAACTCGGGAGGAAGAGGTCAAAGATATCCCTCTCATGCAACCCTGCAACCACAAAGCAAGAAGTCTCTGTGTCCCCAACACACCTAATAGGTGCACTAGTTCGGCGAAGAGATAGTGAAACACAGTGGTATGGATATATATGAGCGGGAGATAACAAGGCAAAATTTGCTGCCCAGGACTGGATGTGGTTGATGGTGGTAATATTGGGATGGCACAATGCAAGAGAACAAGAAATCTAAAGGATAATAGCAGTATTGGAAACAAGGCCTAGGATCATACTTTCACTAGTGGACACTCTCAACATTGATCACATAACAAAATAAATAGATAGATGCTAGACTCTACACCCTCTTGTTGGATGATGAACACCACTAATTCAGGATTACACGAACCCTCAATGCCGGAGTTAACAAGCTCCACAATATTCGATGTTCATGTTTAAATAACCTTAGAGTGCATGACATATCAACATAACCAAACCAAGTACTAACATAGCATGCACACTCACCTTCACGCTATGAAAGGAGGCATAGATCACATCAATACCATCATAGCAATAGTTAACTTCATAATCTACAAGAGAATCACAATCATAGCCTACGCTAAGTACTACACGATGCACACACTGTCACCATTACACCGTGCAGGAGGAATAAAACTATAATAACATCACTAGAGTAGCACACAGATATATTGTGATACAAAACACATTGCAATCATAAAGAGATATAAATAAGCACTTCACTATGCCATTCATAACAGTGAATAAGTATTCTGTGAAATATAGCCTAAGAGACCCACACGGTGCACACACTGTCACCTTTACACACGTGGGACAAGGAGTCTCCTGAGATCACATAAGTAAAATTCACTTGACAAGCATAATGACATCTAGATTACAAGCATCATCATATGAATCTCAATCAAGGGCAGTCATGAGATTATTGTATTGAAGTACATAGGAGAGATTAACCACATAGCTACCGGTACAACCCCTTAGCCTCGATGGAGAACTACTCCCTCCTCATGGGAGACGCAGCGGTGATGAAGATGGCGTGTGTCGATGGAGGAGCCTTCCGGGGCACTTCCCCTGCGGCGGCCGGAACAGAGACTCCTGTCCTCCAGATCTTGGCTTCTGGCGGCGGCTCTGGAAGGTTTCTCGCACCGTGGCTTTTTCGTATCGATGTTTTAGGTCGTGGACCTTTATATAGGCGAAGAGGCGGAGTCGGAGGGCTGACGAGGCGGCGACACGGGGGGCGCGGCCCAGGCCCTGGCCGCGCCACCCTGTCATCTGGGGCCCCTGTGGCCCCCTCTGGCGGCTCTCGGGTGTTCTGGAAGCTTCGTGGAGTTTTAAGACTGGGCGTTGATTTCGTCCAATTCCGAGAATATTTTCTTACTAGATTTCCAACCAAAATAC
Organism: Lolium multiflorum; assembly: GCA_030979885.1. Taxonomy (NCBI): domain Eukaryota; kingdom Viridiplantae; phylum Streptophyta; class Magnoliopsida; order Poales; family Poaceae; genus Lolium; species Lolium multiflorum. Next base: position 209,418 of record JAUUTY010000227.1, on the reverse strand, counting down.
AGCAGAAACCTGAACCGGCACTCTCGTCAATAGGTTAGTTCGGAAAACGCAAAAATGACATAAAGTATGCATAAAACATGTAGGTATTGTCATAAAACAAGCATGGAACATAAGAAATTATCGATACGTTGAGACGTATCGCATCCCCAAGCTGCTCGTCCCGAGCAGGTAAACGATAACAAAGATAATTTCTAGAGTGACATGCCATCATAACCTCGATCATACTATTGTAAGCATATGTAATGAATGCAGCGATCAAAGCAATGGTATTTACGAGTAAACAAATGAATCATGTAGCAAAGACTTTTCATGAATAGTACTTTCAAGACAAGCATCAATAAGTCTTGCATAAGAGTTAACTCATAAAGCAATAACTAAAGTAAAATAAAGATCACAATCCAAGATTAAGTTTCATGGTTGCTCTGTAACAAATTTAGTAGCACCCTATTAGATTTTTTGTTCTTTTTCTTTTGTGCATAATCGCATCATGCATCATATCATCCATGGTATTTACAAAATAAAAATTATTTTGAAACCCTATTTTGTTTCCCCTCTCATAAGGTTTTAATAAACCCCCTCCCTCTTTCATTTAACAAACCCTACAATCAAAACCAATACAAATATTATTTTAGTTACTTTGTTCTCTATCTCCCCATCTCTGCTTCAAATTCAAACTTTGTTTGAATTGAATTCAAACTCAATTTGCAAACAGTTTTAAAAGAAAAAATAAAATAAAATAAAATCTAATCTAATCCTAACCTGGACCAACCCCTTCCCCCGGCCCAACTCCCTCTCTTCTCTCTCCCCTCTTTTCCTCTCTGGCCGCAACAGCCCATGCAGCCCACCGCGCGGCCCACTTCTCCTCCAGCCCGTACCCCTTCACCGTTAGGCCTCCTTCTTTCTTTTTCCTCCGTCCTCGTCACGCAGGAAAACGACGGGATGAGCACGCACGGCGCGTGCGAGCTCCCAGTGGTCCTCCCTCTCCAACCACCGCACCACGTCGCGCCTCCCTTTCTCCTCCTTTTTAATCCCCTCTGGAAACCCTAGCGCCTCCTCTTCTCCCTCTCACGCAGCCGCCACCTACCTCTCCATGGTTCTCTCTTGTCTCTGTGAACAAACGAACTAGAAACCCCACACTACCTCCTCCACCCACCATGGCGCCGCTGCTACACACCACCCCTCGCCGTTCTGAGGGCACCGGGAGATGCGCCTCGTCGTCCTCTTCAACCTAGTTCAAGGAATCGTCCCGAGGCGCTTTGTACTGAGCACAAGGTCGCCGATTCCCGGCGTCGGTCGTCGTCTTTCTTCACCAAATCCGGCCTCCATCTTCCTCCCCCGACGCTATCGACCATGGATTCGTGATCCTGGTAGTTTCCTCGTTCTCCCGAGCCTCTCATCCTCCTCTATCTCTCTCTGGGTTGATTCCTCGACGGTAACCACCATTTTTGCCCGCAGACCTCGCCGCCGGCGGCTCTCCGGCGATCCCCTGCACTCCACGGCGCCACCATCAGGTTCCCCGCGTTGAGGCGCATCCCCGACACAAAATTCCCCGTCCTAGTTCGCTGTGAATCGCTGGATCAAATTTTGACTTGATCTCCCTCCCGGCATGACCACAGTTCTCCAAGTTCGTCCCAGTATTGTTGGGTCAAGTATCCGCGCGCCTTTCTTTTGACACGAATCGAAGCAGTAACACAGTGGTTAGCTCCTTGCTTATCAACCACGAGATCTTGGGTTCAATTCTTCAATCTGGCTAATTAAGCCTACTTTTTGGTTTCCTAATTCTCTGCATCAGATCCAAAGCCAGCTATGGGCCTCGGCCCAGATCTTCCCGGCAGCCTGTTGCCCCGCGCGCCCAGGAACCACCCGTCGCCGACGCAGGCCTAGTTCTGGCCCATGACAACGCAGGTCCAGCCCAGTCCATCCCCTGCCTATTTCTTTCTTTTTTGCAAACTTGTTAAATTCATATCTTTTAAACCGTAAATCAAAACAAAACATTTTTATATATGAAAATTGATCAGAAAAATATAAGGAACATGAATATGCCATCTATATGCATGTTTGCATCTCGCATCATATCGGACGATGATAGTTTTGCATGTTCACCTCACATAATATGCGGAGTATTTTGGATACCGACTACGGTTTTTCCCGCTTCGTTTAACTTTGATGTAGCTCACCCCTGCCATGATATGCCATGCTAATCAACATTTAACTTTGGCGGTAGAAATGCAACTCCAACCTAATTTGTTTGTCCGGGTTCCGATCCCGCTTAATTGGGATAAGATGCATTGCACCATCTATGCCATGTCATGCTGGTTCTTCTTCCATAGTAGTAAGACTTGTATATGTTGTGTGTTCCAAAGATTTGCTTCTTCCCGATAGGATCAATGGTGAAAAGTGAGATACGCCAAGTTCTCCTGATGTTCCTCGGGTACTTTACTGTGCAAGCATTTCTATACTCATGTCCCCAGGAGTCGCTCACCTATTTTATTTTGCCTTCTCCTCATGCTATCCTTAAGTTGCGTTCTTGTCACGTGTCCTTTCCACTTGTTACCTCAAGCAGCCCATATTGCCACCACCACCTCCTACAGCTATTGTTTGGTTATCGGGTTTGCCTTGCGAGTCGTAGTGCATGATAGTGCTGTTTTACCTCGTTACCGTTATTGTTATCTTATCGGGTTGTATGTTGGGAAGAATCATGGTTACTTTAGTTGTTGATATTGTATAGCGGAGGCATCGGTGGGTCAGCTGATCTTTTGTGACGGCTCACTTGTGTTTCCTAAATATCTTAGGACCCCGAGTTCTGTTATCTGCTCCGGATCGAGCTTTAACCACACGTATGCTAGTCTCCCTCACCATCTTTGAATCTACTTTGTCCAGCCCACAATTAGTTTGAACGTTTTGTTTCTCCCGAGCGTGCAAGCTTGTTTCTTTTTCGATGATATGATGTTACTTTTCGGGAAGCTATGTGCCTTGTAACCCCGCTGTCTCTGCACGCTCAGAGTGCGGTGCCACCGCGATGGTCATCCCACGGGCATTGTCCACTAGCACGCATGCCAACCGAGTCCGCTCGGAGTTTCGGGCTCGAAACGGGTTAAACTTAGTTAGGTGGCTTCCTGGACATTGTTGTCGTGAGGAGAGTGCGTGTCGTGATATCCACCTGTCGTAAGTGGGTTGATCGTGCGTGTGGGCACATTTGGGCACCCTGCAGGGTTACAATCTTATCGATAAAGTGTCCGCGGTTATGACGACTTGAGCTGTATGACTCGACCATAGACAACTTACACCTGTTGTTTCAATCATAATAACTTGTGTAGTAAGTTAGCACAACTTCAATAATAAATGGTTAAAACTTGTCAACCGTGTGAGTGCCTTTGTAAGTACCTCTTGGCGAAGGGGGATCGGCAGAGTATAGAACTGTTAGTTTATGCGCTCTCTCATCTTCTCTCATTGGATGATGTTGTAGAGTGTCTCTATAGGTTTTAGTGCTTGCGCGCTGCCGCTTAACCCCACCATATTGTCCATGACGTTCCTCTTGCGTCCTCTAAGTCCCCTGCGTGCCTCAAGTACAAGGACGACCGGTTGACGAATGCTTATACGTCTTGAAGTCTTGTTGGTACGAACCCGTACTATCACGTTTCTACGGATATAACCGGGTGTATGAAGATATGTTCGAGGAAGACGACGTTAGCAGGTTACCCTTCCGGCTTGGCCCGGCAGGGTTATGACCACCGGTTATCTTCGGACTCTTAGTCCAATTTGTATCTTGTCCGTACTCGGACGTATTCGATCTTCTGTATGATTTGGATCTTGTATTGTATATTTGTATCTTGACTCGTTGGAGTCGTTGTTGTAATATATGTATCTTGTGGGCTCTATTGTAATCATGTTGTAATGTTACCGCCGTGTTAATTCCTCCGGCATCACGTGTGTGATTCGCGCACGTCGTGTCGAGGGCGTCTCAGAATCGATATCGTGCGGATTTCGGCGGTTCATTGATCCTCATGGTGCGGTTGGGGCGTCACATGTTGGTATCGAGCAGGTTGATTAGAAATCCCACTGTACATGATTATAAAAGGACGTTGTGTCTAGTGTCAAAACTATTTTCCGAAGAAAAAAAATTCGTTGGATAGATCTGATTAGCTCCGATTTTTCTCCTTACCTATATTCTTTCTCTTCTTACCTATGCGAGTTTTGAGTCTTCTCTCTTGTCTGAGTTTTCTGAGTCTTAGGTCTCTACGCGGGTTGGACGATCTATGCCTTCACCTATTAGGAACGATCTCTGAAGTTTTCTGAGAAGAACATCACCGACGGCAACCTTGTCTTCTCCGATTGATATCATCCTTATTTTGTGATCCCTCTTCAATTCCTTGTGCTTTGACCCAATCGAATCCTTGCTGACAATGCTTGTCGATATCGTCAATCTGAGATCCGAGAGTTGGTTACACGATTCTCCTATTTATGTTCAGGGTTAATAGTTCGGGTGCGGGATGGATTGGCCCCCATACCGACTACTCTTACTATTCGCCCTTGTTACCTGAATTGGTGGATTTGTGTGACTGTTACTCCTTCCTTTGTTTCTCCGGAGTCATCATCGTCATCGGAACAACGACTTCTTGTTGGTGGTGTCGCCGATCAAGCTGGAGCAAGACTCTTGTTAGTGGTGTCGAGGAGATCGACACGTCGCCAGAAGATCCGATAGTTCACCTTCCCCCGTACCTTACGTGGGCGCGATCCCTTGTTAGTGGTGTCGATTGTAACAGCCCCGGGTAGCACCCCTATTAGATTTTGTTTGTTCTTTTTCTTTTGTGCATCATCGCATCATGCATCATATCATCCATGGTATTTACAAAATAAAAATTATTTTGAAACCCTAATTATTTTGTTTCCCCTCTCATAAGGTTTTAATAAACCCCCTCCCTCTTTCATTTAACAAACCCTACAATCAAAACCAATACAAATATTATTTTAGTTACTTTGTTCTCTATCTCCCCATCTCTGCTTCAAATTCAAACTTTGTTTGAATTGAATTCAAACTCAATTTGCAAACAGTTTTAAAAGAATAAAATAAAATAAAATCTAATCCCTCGGACCAACCCCTTCCCCCGGAAAACCCCTTCTCCCTCTCTCCCTTTTCCTCTCATGCAGCCCACCGCGCGGCCCACTTCTCCTCCAGCCCGTACCCCTTCGGCCCCCTCCTCTCTTTTTCCTCCTCCTCGACAGTGACGTGAGAGGAGCACGAGAGCTCCCGTGGTCCTCTCTCCAACCACCGCACCACGCGCGCCTCCCTTTCTCCTCCTTTTAATCCCTCTGGAAACCCTAGCGCCTCCTCTTCTCCCTCTCACGCAGCCGCCACCTACCTCTCCATGGTTCTCTCTTGTCTCTGTGAACAAACGAACTAGAAACCCCACAGTACCTCCTCCACCCACCATGGCGCCGCTGCTACACACCACCCCTCGCCGTTCTGAGGGCACCGGGAGATGCGCCTCGTCGTCCTCTTCAACCTAGTTCAAGGAATCGTCCCGAGGCGCTTTGTACTGAGCACAAGGTCGCCGATTCCCGGCGTCGGTCGTCGTCTTTCTTCACCAAATCCGGCCTCCATCTTCCTCCCCCGACGCTATCGACCATGGATTCGTGATCCTGGTAGTTTCCTCGTTCTCCCGAGCCTCTCATCCTCCTCTATCTCTCTCTGGGTTGATTCCTCGACGGTAACCACCATTTTTGCCCGCAGACCTCGCCGCCGGCGGCTCTCCGGCGATCCCCTGCACTCCACGGCGCCACCATCAGGTTCCCCGCGTTGAGGCGCATCCCCGACACAAAATTCCCCGTCCTAGTTCGCTGTGAATCGCTGGATCAAATTTTGACTTGATCTCCCTCCCGGCATGACCACAGTTCTCCAAGTTCGTCCCAGTATTGTTGGGTCAAGTATCCGCGCGCCTTTCTTTTGACACGAATCGAAGCAGTAACACAGTGGTTAGCTCCTTGCTTATCAACCACGAGATCTTGGGTTCAATTCTTCAATCTGGCTAATTAAGCCTACTTTTTGGTTTCCTAATTCTCTGCATCAGATCCAAAGCCAGCTATGGGCCTCGGCCCAGATCTTCCCGGCAGCCTGTTGCCCCGCGCGCCCAGGAACCACCCGTCGCCGACGCAGGCCTAGTTCTGGCCCATGACAACGCAGGTCCAGCCCAGTCCATCCCCTGCCTATTTCTTTCTTTTTTGCAAACTTGTTAAATTCATATCTTTTAAACCGTAAATCAAAACAAAACATTTTTATATATGAAAATTGATCAGAAAAATATAAGGAACATGAATATGCCATCTATATGCCTGTTTGCATCTCGCATCATATCGGACGATGATAGTTTTGCATGTTCACCTCACATAATATGCGGAGTATTTTGGATACCGACTACGGTTTTTCCCGCTTCGTTTAACTTTGATGTAGCTCACCCCTGCCATGATATGCCATGCTAATCAACATTTAACTTTGGCGGTAGAAATGCAACTCCAACCTAATTTGTTTGTCCGGGGTTCCGATCCCGCTTAATTGGGATAAGATGCATTGCACCATCTATGCCATGTCATGCTGGTTCTTCTTCCGTAGTAGTAAGACTTGCATATGTTGTGTGTTCCAGCATTTGCTTCTTCCCGGATAGGATCACGAAGTGGTGTGGTGAGATACGCCAAGTTCTCCGGATGTTCCTCGGCTAACGGCAAGCATTTCCCCTATACTCCTGTCTCTGCAGGAGTCGCTCACCTATTTTATTTTGCCTTCTCCCTCATGCTATCCTTAAGTTGCGTTCTTGTCACGTGTCCTTTCCACTTGTTACCTCAAGCAGCCCATATTGCCACCACCACCTCCTCAGCTATTGTTTGGTTATCGGGTTTGCCTTGCGAGTCGTAGTGCATGATAGTGCTGTTTTACCTCGTTACCGTTATTGTTATCTTATCGGGTTGTATGTTGGGAAGAATCATGGTTACTTTAGTTGTTGATATTGTATAGCGGAGGCATCGGTGGGTCAGCTGATCGTTTTGTGACGGCTCACTTGTGTTTCCTAAATATCTTAGGACCCCGAGTTCTTGTTATCTGTTCCGAGACTGAGCGCTCTAACCACACGTGGGTATGCTTCCCCCTCCACTCGGGCCGGAATCTACAGCTTTGTCCAGCCACAATTAGTTTGAATGTTTTGTTTTCTCGGGCGTGCAAGCTTGTTTCTTTGTGGTATATGATGTTACTTTTGGGGAAGCTATGTGCCTTGTAACCCCGTTGTCTCTTGCACGCTCGTAGGATGCGGTGCCGCTGCGAAGTGGTCATCCCGCTGGGCACTGTCCACCTAGCACGCAGTCGCAATAGCTGAGTCCGCTTCGGAGTTTCGATCGGGCTCTGAAACGGGTTAAACTTAGTTAGGTGGCTTCCTGGACATTGTTGTCGTGAAGGAGAGTGCGTGTCGTGATATCCACCTGTCGTAAGTGGGTTGATCGTGCGCAGTGGGCATTTGGGCACCCCTGTGGTTACAATCTTATCGATAAGCCGTGTCCGCGGTTATGGACGACTTGAGCTGTATGACTCGACCATAGACAACTTACACCTGTTGTTTCAATCATAATAACTTGTGTAGTAAGTTAGCACAACTTCAATAATAAATGGTTAAAACTTGTCAACCGTGTGAGTGCCTTTGTAAGTACCTCTTGGCGAAGGGGGAACACACTGGCTGTGTTATGTATGCAGAGTATAGAACTGTTAGTTTATGCGCTCTCTCATCTTCTCTGATTAGACGAATGTTGTAGAGTGTCTCTATAGGTTTTTAGTGCTTGCGCTGCCGCTTAACCCCACCATATTGTCCATGACGTTCCTCTTGCGTCCTCTAAGTCCCCTGCGTGCCTCAAGTACAAAGACGATGACGAATGCTTATACGTCTTGAAGTCTTGTTAAGTACGAACCCGACTTATTGCTGCTTTGGGATATAACCGGGCAGGTATGAAGATATGTTCGAGGAAGACGACGTTAGCAAGGTTACCCTTCCTGCTTGGCTGGGCAGGGTTATGACGCCACTGGTTATCTTCAGGACTCTTAGTCCAATTTGTATCTTGTCCGTACTCGGACGTATTCGATCTTCTGTATGATTTGGATCTTTGTATTGTATATTTGTATCTTGACTCGTTGGAGTCGTTGTTGTAATATATGTATCTTGTGGGCTCTATTGTAATCATGTTGTAATGTTACCGCTCGTGTTAATTCCTCTGGCATCACGTGTGTGATTTGTCGCGCACGTCGTGTCGGAGGGCATCTCTGAATCGATATCGTGCGGATTTCGGCGGGTTCGCTGGGATCCTCATGGTACCGGTTCCGGGGCGTCACACTTTCAACTTGTAACATGTATATCCCATGGATAGTTGTCAATGCAAAGCAATATAACAAGTGCAATATGCAAGTATGTAGGAATCAATGCACATTCACACAAGTGTTTGCTTCTTGTTGTGGAGAGAAATAGGAACTGACTCAACATAAAAGTAAAAGCAGGCCCTTCGAGGGAAGCATTGATTGCTATGTTTGTGCTAGAGCTTTTATTTTGAAAACAAGAAACAATTTTGTCAATGGTAGTAATAAAGCATATGTATCATGTAAATTATATCCTACAAGTTGCAAGCCTCATGCATAGTATACTAATAGTGCCCGCACCTTGTCCTAATTAGCTCGAATTACCGGGATTATCATCGCAATACACATGTTTTAACCAAGTGTCAGAAAGGGGTACCTCTATGCCGCCTGTACAAAGGTCTAAGGAGAAAGCTCGCATTGGACTCCTCTTTAATGCATAAGCATGTAACAACAATTAATGTTCTCATATGAGATTGAGGATATATGTCCAAAACTGAAACTTCCACCATGATTCATGGCTTTAGTTAGCGGCCCAATGTTCTTCTCTAACATTATGCATGCTCTAACCATTAAATGAGTGGTAAATCTCCCTTACTTCAGATAAGACGGACATGCATAGCAACTCACATGATATTCAACAAAGAGTAGTTGATGGCGTCCCCAGGAACATGGTTATCGCACAACAAGCAACTTAATAAGAGATAAAGTGCATACGTACATATTCAATACCACAATAGTTTTTAGGCTATTTGTCCCATGAGCTATATATTGTAAAGGTAAAGGAATAGAAATTTTAAAGGTAGCACTCAAGCAATTTACTTTGGAATGGCGGAGAAATACCATGTAGTAGGTAGGTATGGTGGACACAAATGGCATAGTGGTTGGCTCAAGGATTTTGGATGCATGAGAAGTATTCCCTCTCGATACAAGTTTTAGGCTAGCAAGGTTATTTGAAACAAACACAAGGATGAACGGTGCAGCAAAACTCACATAAAAGACATATTGTAAACATTATAAGACTCTACCATCTCTTCCTTATTTTTCAAACTCAATACTAGAAATTATCTAGACTTTAGAGAGACCAATTATGCAAACCAAATTTTAGCAAGCTCTATGTATTTCTTCACTAATAGGTGCAAGGTATATGATGCAAGAGCTTAAACATGAGCACAACAATTGCCAAGTATCACATTATTCAAGACATCATACCAATTACTACATGTAGCATTTCCCGTTTCCAACCATATAACAATTAACGAAGCAATTTCAACCTTCGCCATGAACATTAAAAGCTAAGAACACATGTGTTCATATGAACCAGTGGAGCGTGTCTCTCTCCCACACAACCATTTATTCAAAAACAAAAACAAAAACAAACACATACAGACGCTCCAAGTAAAGTACATAAGATATGACCGAATAAAAATATAGTTTCAAGAGAAGGAACCTGATAATTTATCGATGAAGAAGGGGATGCCTTGGGCATCCCCAAGCTTAGATGCTTGAGTCTTTGAAATATGCAGGGATGAACCACGGGGCATCCCCAAGCTTAGAATTTTCACTCTTCTGATCGTAGTATATCATCCTCCTCTCTTGACCCTTGAAAACTTCCTCCACACCAAACTCAAAACAAACTCATTAGAGGGTTAGTGCATAATCAAAAACTTACATGTTCAGAGGTGACACAATCATTCTTAACACTGGACATTGCCCAAAGCTACTGGAAGTTAATGGAACAAAGAAATCCATCCAACACAGCAAAAGAAGCAATGCGAAATAAAAGGCAGAATCTGTCAAAACAGAACAGTCCGTAAAGACGAATTTCTAAGAGGCACCAGACTTGCTCAAATGAAAATGCTCAAATTGAATGAAAGTTGCGTACATATCTGAGGATCACTCACATAAATTGGCAGATTTTTCTGAGTTACCTACAGAGAATTCTGCCCAAATTCATGACAGCAAGAAATCTGTTTCTGCGCAGTAATCCAAATCTAGTATGAACTTTACTATCAAAGACTTTACTTGGCACAACAATGCAACAAAACTAAGATAAGGAGAGGTTGCTACAGTAGTAACAACTTCCAAGACATAAAAAATAAAAGTACTAGTAAAATAAACACATGGGTTATCTCCCAGAAGTGCTTTCTTTATAGCCATTAAGATGGGCTCAGCAATTTTAATGATGCACTCGCAAGAAATAAGTATTTGAAGCAAAAGAGAGCATCAAGAGGCAAATTCAAAACACATTTAAGTCTAACATGCTTCCTATGCATAGGAATCTTGTAAATAAACAAGTTCATGAAGAGCAAAGTGACAAGCATAGGAAGATAAAACAAGTGTAGCTTCAAAAATTTCAGCACATAGAGAGGTGTTTTAGTATGAAAATTTCTACAACCATATTTTCCTCTCTCTCATAACTTTCAGTAGCATCATGAGCAAACTCAACAATATAAATATCACATAAAGCATTCTTATCATGAGTCTCATGCATAAAATTATTACTCTCCACATAAGCATAATCAATTTTATTAGTTGGAGTGGGATCAAATTCAACAAAGTAGCTACCATCAAATATAGGAGGCATATTGTAATCATAATCAAATTTATCCTCCATAACAGGCGGCACCAAAAGACTACTATCATTATAATCATCATAAATAGGAGGCAAAGTATCATCAAAGTAAATTTCTCCTCAATGCTTGGGACTAAAAAGATCATGCTCATCAAAACCAGCTTCCCCAAGCTTAGAATTTTTCATAGCATTAGCAACAATAATGTTCAAAGCATTCATATTAATAACATTCCCATTAGCATGCATATAAAGTTCCATGGGTTTTTTAATTCTCTCTTCAAACACATCATGTCCTAATTCAAGATAAAGATCATAAAGATCTCTCATATTTTTGTTGTTTTCCATTATGCCTTACTAGTGTAAACAAGAAACTAAAAGATGCAATTGCAGGATCTAAAGGAAATAGCTTCGAGTACTTACAACGGCGGAAAATAGCTTAGTAGCCGAGATCCGGATGTGAGTACCTTTTACCTTTCTCCCGCAACGGCGCCGTAAAAGTGCTTGATGTCTACTGCTTCTATTTAGTAACAAGTGTTGGGCCTCCAAGAGCAGTTTTGTAGAACAGCAAGAAGTTTCCCTTAAGTGGATCACCCAAGGTTTATCAAACTTAAGGGAGAAGAGGTCAAAGATATCCCTCTCATGCAGCAACCACAAAGCAAGAAGTCTCTTGTGTCCCCAACACACCTAATAGGTGCACTAGTTCGCGAAGAGATAGTGAAAACGGGTGGTATGGATATATGAGCAAAGTGAGTAACAAAGTGCGAAAAAGTGCTTTGCCTAGGACTGGGCGTGTGGTTGATGGTGTTAATATCACGGACAATACAAATGCGAGAGAAATGTAAACAAGCGGTGTTTGCAGCATTGGAAACAAGGCCTAGGGATCATACTTTCACCAGTGGACACTCTCAACATTGATCACATAACAGAATAAATAGATAGATGCTAGACTCTACACCCTCTTGTTGGATGATGAACACCACTAACTGTGTAGGATTACACGAACCCTCAATGCCGGAGTTAACAAGCTCCACAATATTCGATGTTCATGTTTAAATAACCTTAGAGTGCATGAGAGATCAACATAACCAAACCAAGTACTAACATAGCATGCACACTGTCACCTTCACGCTACGAAATGAGGCATAGATCACATCAATACCATCATAGCAATAGTTAACTTCATAATCTACAAGAGATCACAATCATAGCCTACGCCAAGTACTACACGATGCACACACTGTCACCATTACACCGTGCAGGAGGAATAAACTACTTTAATAACATCACTAGAGTAGCACATAGATATATTGTGATACAAAACACATTGCAATCATAAAGAGATATAAATAAGCACTTCACTATGCCATTCATAACAGTGAATAAGTATTCTGTGAAATATAGCCTAAGAGACCCACACGGTGCACACACTGTCACCTTTACACACGTGGGACAAGGAGTCTCCTGAGATCACATAAGTAAAATTCACTTGACTAGCATAATGACATCTAGATTACAAGCATCATCATATGAATCTCAATCATGTAAGGCAGCTCATGAGATTATTATATTGAAGTACATAGAGAGAGATTAACCACATAGATACCGTAAACCCCTTAGCCTCGATGGAGAACTACTCCTCTCATGGGAGACAAGAAAGGTGATGAAGATGGCGGTGGTGTCGATGGAGGAGCTTCCTCCGGGGCACTTCCCGTCTCCGCGGCGGCCAGAACGAGACCGTCCCCGGATCTTGGCTTCGTGATGGCAGCGTCTCTGGAAGGTTTCTCGTCACCGTAGCTTTTCCGTATCGATGTTTTAGGTTAGGGACCTTTATATAGGCGAAGAGGCGTAGCCTCGGGGGCTGACGAGGCGCGATACGCAGGGCGTCGGCCCGGCCGCGCCACCTGTCATCTGGGACCTGCGGGCCCCCTCTGGCGGCTCTCGGGTGTTCTGGAAGCTGGAGTTTTAAGACTCGGGCGTTGATTTCGTCCAATTCCGAGAATATTTTCTTACTAGGATTTCGAAACCAAAAACAGCAGAAAACGGAACTGGCACTTCGGCATCTCGTCAATAGGTTAGTTCCTGAAAACGCATAAATATGACATAAAGTATGCATAAACATGTAGGTATTGTCATAAAACAAGCATGGAACATAAGAAATTATCGATACGTTTTGAGATATGCACATCCCCAAGTTTAGCCGTCCGAGCAGGTAAACGATAACAAAGATAATTTCTGGAGTGACATGCCATCATAACCTCGATCATACTATTGTAAGCATATGTAATGAATGCAGCGATCAAAGCAATGGTAATGACATGAGTAAACAAATGAATCATGTAGCAACGACTTTTCATGAATAGTACTTTCAAGACAAGCATCAATAAGTCTTGCATAAGAGTTAACTCATAAAGCAATAAATTCAAAGTAAAGGCATTGAAGCAACACAATGGAAGATTAAGTTTCAGTGGTTGCTTTCAACTTTTAACATGTATATCCCATGGATAGTTGTCAATGCAAAGCAATATAACAAGTGCAATATGCAAGTATGTAGGAATCAATGCACAGTTCACACAAGTGTTTGCTTCTTGAGGTGGAGAGAAATAGGTGTCCCACTCAACATAAAAGTAAAAGAAAGGCCCTTCGCAGAGGGAAGCATTGATTGCTATGTTTGTGCTAGAGACGTATCAACGAGCAACACCCTGAGCAGCTGGAAAATCCGGGTGAAGGCCAAGATCGACAAAGGTGAAAGCTGGGAGAGTATTAAGAAGGGTGAGTCGATGCTCGATGAAGCAGAGTTCCAGATATTCAAGGCGCAGGTGGAAAGCGACGATGCCAAAGCATGGACGGAGTGGGGTAGGCAAATGCATGAGCTCAACTTAGGAGCACATCACCTTGGAAGCGGCGGTTATAGAGGAAAGATTCCCATTTGGGAAAAGGAGGAAGAAGACCTTGCACGTGCTGGGAAACCGAACCCATGGTTGAAAATGACCAACTTGCAGGTGAGGTACTTTGTTCAGGGCTGCTACACTCTGGAAAGGAAGACCATGGAATTCTTTACTGAGGATGACGAAGTGAAGAAGTTCGAGGAAAAGCTGGTAAGGAATTTACCCGCGCGGGCCATTGCGATTCATATTACATATATGAGGTGAAGGCAATGCCCTAAATGTGTTCACCTATCCTTGTCTGCAGAACGAGCAGTTGGCGGCGGCTGATCGCCCCAAGGATGAATCGTCGTCCTAGGGCTCGACGGAGCCGTGGGACACGCCTTTCAACAGGGCGTTCAATGCCTACAAGAATAGGCAATTGTCCGATCCGCCGACGTTGGCTGGCTGTGTCTGCGGCTTTGGTACAAGCGTGAAGTTTCGCGAGTACTACAAAGAGGACTCCAAGAAGAGAAGGGAGAGGAGGAGCGCGATGTCATCAGAGGATAAAGCCGAGGTGGAAGAGCTGAGGCAGAAGGTCTCCATGCTGGAGGCAAAACAGGCAACCTCGATGGATAAAGTAGAGGTGGACAAGCTGTTCGAGAAGAAGCTCCGCGATTTCCTACCCCCTCGGCTCATGGAGGGGATAGCTGCGTGGAATGCGGCCGGTCAGGTGGGGCCGATGCCTAGCGCTGGGGGCAGTAACTCGAGCTTCAACGTGTCGCCATCTCCGGATCTGGTTACCCCGCCGCCCACCATCGCCGCGGGCCAGCCGATGCAGTTGGATGAACCGGTGCCCCCTCCTGCCGAGGCTACCAATGTGCAGCCGGCGACGGTGGTGCTTCATAATGCACCCGAGCCGGAGAAGATTTATCGGCCGGCCGCCACGGCCCCTGTCTCGACATTAGCACAGCTCAACACCATCACCAAGGTAGTTAACTAATTAGTTATTCCATTCCATATCCTTCATGCATTTTGATACCTGGCGATCTAATTAATGATGTCCTACATTACTCAGGACACTCCTTGCATGCTCCTTCATTGCGCGCCCGGCGGCGAGTTGAAGGATGTTGCCACGGGCATGATCATACAACCGAAGAGCACCAGGTTACACACCGTGGCTATGGACGCTAACGTGATGAAGGTCACTTTGGGTCAGGCGTTGCCGGGGTGCAAAGACATAGACCCCCCAATACAACCCGAGGAAGCCAACGAGCGCCTGACCCTTGAAAACTGCCATGGCTATACCATGGTATGGCCAAAGACCCAGATCCGTCTTGGGGGTCGCTCCACCGGTGCCTCCTCGATCATCCGGCAGCCGATCGTCCGGCCGCCTGCTCGGAGGGCAGCTCCTCCCGTCGTCACCGCCACAACAAGCCGCCACAAGAAACTGCTGGGAGCGTCTACACCTCAACCGCCACCGGCGGAGCCTAAAGGCAAGGCCGTTGCACCGCTATCGCCCATCCCAGCACCCCAGGATGATGAGATCGATGATGATGGACCGGTCGACGTCGATGCCTACCTCAACACCGGCGCCGACATAGACGATTTGTACATGGCGGGCGCGGATGAAGAACCATTCCGCGCTCGCGACGAACAAGCTGGCCTGCCCAAGGCAACCAAACAACGCCTGGTGTTCCGCGGCTTCTCTGAAGAGACGCCTCCGGCCGCCGATACACAAGAGCCATCCACCGCAAACATCTTCAGCCCTAATACGCTAATCAAGAAGGTCAACGAGCAGTTTGAAGCGTCAGGGGCCGTTGCTCCGAAGAAGCCCCGGAAAAGACGTACTAAGAACAACAAGGAGAAGGCTGCGAGCCAGCCACCTCCGACGATCCGTCATCAGGACTCCATTGTACCTCCCCGCGAGGATGGCTTGACCAGAATGCATGAAGCTAGCAAACCAATAATGGGTTCGGAGTTGCGCCACCTCGCTTCCGGAGCTATGCTGCGTCTGCAGGACATTATCCTTCACCTAGAGAGTGTCCTTCTTCAGGACAAAGATCCGAATTACCCGGTATTCATGGTCAGGGTGCCAAGAGATGTGGGCTTCATCACTGATGCCCCTGCGGATATATTCTTTATAGCGTACGAGGATGTCTTCAAGCTATTCCACTCGAGAAGGCTGGACTATAACTTGGTCCGCCTATTCGCGCTCAATCTGCCGATGAAGATCAAGAGAGAGATTACCCCAGACGTCGCGACAGCGGATCCCTACTACATGCGTGAAAGCCAGTTGACCTTATCAGTGGTACAGGCCCAGGTGACGTTGTACCTACAGAAGTTCTTCTTGGACAACAAGAGGAAGGACAACATCCTTTTGGCTTACTTTCCCGAGTAAGTACACATCCGCTAGCCCTGTAATATATTTATTTTCCATTTCTCTTTTCCAACATCAATCTTGTTCCAATTTTGTGTTGCGCAGAGACACGTACTGCACACTCATCCCCATCGCCCCGAAGTATTCGCTTTCCACCTATTTCAACTCGGGGAGTGTGAAAAAGAAGAACTACACCAGAATAAGGGGTGTGCTAGATGATGCTCTCGAGGGCTACTTCAAAAAGGGAGGCGCCTTCAAAGAAAATGTGGAATGTTTCAGGATGATGGAAAACACAAGTTCAAGCACGTGTTCAAGTTCCCCTATGTCAAGCAGCCGGAAAACAGCACTCCGGAGGCCTTCTATGTCATGCATCACCTAAAAGTGTTTGTCCGGGATAGCCAAAACTTGTTGTTGCTATGTGCTCTCCGAGGATGGGCTGAAAAGTTGGCGCGGATCAATGATGATGACCTTGGAGAAGACTTCCATGCTACCCAGGTCAAGTTATCACATACCATCCTTGAAGACGTCATCACAGGGGGAGGGCTCTTACACCAGGGTAGAGCATTATGCAAGAGGGACATAGAAGATCACCTCAAAGCGCAGGGTGTGTCGTCGTGGTGAACAGACAGATGCCATCGGATGGCTTATCTTGGGGCCGAATGGACGCTAGTGGATTCGGGGGTGGGTTTTTGGTGTGAATGGAGAGGTTTCCGGATGGATTCCTCAAGAACTTGGCTTTGGCCGAATGTAGAAGATGATGAACTCAACAACAAGTACAACACTAGAACTTTCTATTTCTTCATCTCAAGCGCTTACAAGTTTCTGTGTACAAGATAGCTCTTAGCTCGTAACCTAACGTAACGTATCGTGCCCGCGAAGGGCTGTGCCCCCTCTCCTTATATAGGGGAGAGGGTGGCTTACAGGGGAAGAAACCCTAGAAACCCTAATGGGATCTTTGACTAGACAAACTACTTTACAAAGCTACTTTAGCTACCGGTGATGCCGGTATGCCTTTAATCAAGAGCTGTGACATCCTCCGGCACCTTTTACGTCATGCTTCGCCTTTGGCGTCATGGCTTCGATTAAAGCTGAAGTGCTTCGCTCATCTTTGTCTTCTAGCTCTGGAGAGCATCTTTGACCGGTCCTGCCAACGTGCTAGCAGCCTGTCCGGTGTTCCTGCGACGTCTCAACCAGTTCCGGTATCCCTATTCTGGGATACCGGTATGATTCTCGAATCAACCTTCGCTATCCGGAACAACCTTTAAACCGTACTTTGATGGCTTAAACCATCCGGTTTGGCATGCCTTTAGCATACCGGGGGTCATCCACCCGACATTAGTCCCCGAAGCTGGTATAGTCCGGTGGATCCTATCCAACGGACCATGCCAGGTTCCCTTTTCTCAAGGTACCGGTTTAACCCTTCTAGAATCCGGATCAAACTCTTCTGCGTCCTTGCCAAACTTATGTCTTTGTACCGATTTTTCCGGCATCTCTTGTCATTAAACCTCTCCTCGACGAAGTCGAGAATATATCGATACCGCGATTAGCAGGTGCGCACTGTGCCTGGCGCGCGTCAGTGTCAATGGTCAGTTCGGTTCGTCTTCTGTGCCAGTATTTATGGAGCCGCACCGGATCAGTGCCGCCGTTCCGGATCCGTGTGGCCTTCATGTGTCTTCGTATTTTTGGTGCGTGTATCCGCGTGCCACGTGGTAGCCCACGATCCGAACCGCCACGGCCCAGCGGTTGCCAGCCCACTTCTCCTCTTTCCTATATAATGGGGGTGCGGTTCCTCTTCGTCTTCTTCCCGCATTCGCCCCCTTTCCTGCGCACAGAGCCTCTCGCCTGTTGCGCTCCTGTCGTCGCGATCTCTCGCCGGGCTCGCCCGCCGAACCCAGCCGCTCCTCGCGTCGCGCGGGACTTTCCCGCCGCGAAGGTCTTTGAAGCTCCTTCTGCATCGCTGCATCAGGTTCCCGCAGGCACCCTCTGCTCATCTTCGCCGCCAGCCTTCTCCGTCGACCACGAGCCCGTCGCACCTCCGGCGACCTTCTTCTTCAGCGTCTCCGCCGCCTCAGGTTAGCTCCAATGCACGTTTGCCTCTTTCCCTTTCGCTTTTCAGTTCTTGGGCTGGTAGAGTATTTACTTTCTCTTTCCTTTTGCTTTTCCTCTTACTCATAGATCTTCGGGCAAGGCTAGACTTTGGGAAATCTGTTTCTAGTTAGATTCCGACTTCTTCCGGAAAATGTCTTCCGAGGACCGCCCTTCGGACTCCTCTTCCGGTAGCCGCCACACCTTAATCCCCACGTCTTCTTCCGGAGGAACTTCGGTTGAAGCAAACTCCGACGGGCTCGAGGCAGATCTTGCCTAGAGCGGCTGGTACCGGTTCCTTTGCTCCGCTACCGGTAACCGGAAGGCCAGGAAGCCGGCAGCTCCAGCCAGGTCCGGCTCTGACCCGCGAGGAGCCTGGATGGGCTCCGATGTGACCCAGGCGGAAATTGACTGGCTCTACCGCTCCCGGAGGATTCCGGAAGAGGTTTGGTGCCGGATCCCCGGCGAGGAGCGCCAGCCAGAGCCTCAGCCGGGTGAAGTTGTGGTCTTTGCCGCTCATTTTGAGCACGGCTTAGGCCTTCCAGCGTCGGATTTCTTCCGGTGCTTTCTAGACTTCTACGAGCTTCAGCCCCACCATCTTCCGGGCAAAGCTATTTTTTATGTTTCTTCCTTCACGGCCTTCATGGAGGGATACTGCGGTATCACTCCTTCTGTCGATAACTTCTCTTTCTTTTACTACCTTCGGAAGAATTCTATCCAGGATAAGAAACTTCCTGAGCCCAAACCCTTCGTCCGGTGTGGGGGCTGCATCTTGTCTCCCCGCTCCGGGAGCAACTTCTACAAACTCTCCGGTCTGGACTCTGTCCGGACCTGGCAGAGGACCTTTTTCTACGTCCGGAACGGCGGTCCGGAAGACTTCATCAATCTTCCGGCATATGTTCCCGGGCCGCCCTCCATGAAGAACTGGCTCCACAATCCCAAGGATGACAAGGAGTCCATCCGGATCGCCGGCTTCATCGACACCAACAAGGAGGAGACCAACCTCTGTGCGGAGGATCTGGTCCGCGCCTTCCTCGCGTGTCGGGTGCTGCCCCTTCAGCGGCGCGCCCACAACATCAACGAGATGTCGGGGCCGATGGACCCGACAAGGATCACAACCCACTGGCCTAGCCCTATTGACTTGGTCCAAGCAGATTTACCAGAACCCGCTGAATCCTAGCGGGAAGTACGGGCTGGCCCCCTACAGCCGCTGCAACTCTCCTCCGCGGCGAGTAAGGCCTTGGGATCTTCGGAAAGCTTCTTCCGGTATAACCATGCGTATTTCGCTCTAACATGTTGTTTTTGTTTGAGAACTTCCGCCGGATCAGCCAGGAGCATCCGGCTTCCTACGCGTCGGACCGGATCTTCCAGGACGACTCCGACGCTGATCCCTACGTCAGGGGAGAGCAGCAGATGGGCCGCACCCACACTCCACGCCCCGGTAACTTTTCTGGCAAGGACTCCGGTTCGGATGATGAGGTTACTATACTTGAGGTACTTTACTCTTTTCGCTTTCTCATGTATCATCTTTCTGTAGCCGCTCCTTCAGCCAACGCCAACCTACAGGTCGTGGAGCGCGCCACCCCGCTTCAGGCCGAATGCGGGGCTGAGTTTCTGGAGAAGCTCGCTTCCGAAGGCCGCAAGAAGAAGGCGCCCACGCCCGAGGCCGGCTCCAGCGAGATTCCTCCGGCCAAGCGCTCCCGGGTGGAGATCGGTGGAAAGACGGTCACCACCAAGGGCTACTGGAAACGGGAGATGCCGGTGGCTACCGGGTGAGTTTCCGCTTTTACTTTCTTGTCTCTTGACTCTTTTTGCTTCCAGATTATCTTTTATCTCCGGATTCTATTTTTCCGGTTGCTTTTCTGAACTTTCTTCTTTTTTCATCTTTCCAGGCCTCCTTTGAAGATCTCCAAGAGCGCCTCTGGTATGAAGCCAGAGACCTCAGGGGACGCCACCAGAGGCTCTCCTCCTCCTCAGCCAAGTCCGGTACCATCTGTGGGGCAACCCTTCTGCCTCCCCTCTGGGGGCAACACAAGTTTGGGGCGCGCGACCCCAAAACCTTCAGATCACCGCGCGGAGGGGGACTTTGTCTCCCCTCCAGAGATCCAAGACACTAGCGCCAGCAACACCGGCGCCGGCACCGAAGATGCCGGGCAGGCGGAACCTCTGGTTCCTCCTGTCCCGAAGAAGAAGAAGAAGAAGGCTCCTTCCTCCCCCTCCAAGGCCGTGCCGGATTCTTCCAAGCCGGCCGGCTCCGCTCCGGCAAAGGATGCTAACGAAGCTCCTGAGCCTGCCAAGACCACGCCAACTCCTCCTCCAGCAACCTCCACCGGGAAGCCGGTTCCTGCCAAGCCCACGCCGCGAGAGAGCGGCAAGCTCACCGCCCAACAACTTGCTGCGGTGGTGACTGCGGCCACGGATCCCTCCTCCGGCTCGCGGACGATGGTTCTGTACACGGGCCGTGCCGCCGTGGTGGACTCCGAGACGGCCTCCGAGACGGCCTCCGCCCAGGTAGGCCGGATTACAGAGTTCCAACACCAAGGAGCCGACCTGGGCCATCTGCTTGATTACGCTGAGAAGTGGAATCGGGCGGATCTGACGCCAGCGACGTGGGGCCTTGGCAAGGACAAACTTCCGGTGGTCGACCTCTCCGGCCCTCGCAGCACCGGTCAAAATTTTGGCCGGCTGCGGCGCGTGGCTAAGGAGTTTGACAATGCTTGGCACGATGCCAGCACCAACGTGACGGTAAGTGATACGTCTCAAACGTATCTATAATTTCTTATGTTCCATGCTACTTTTATGATGATACTCACATGATTTATACACACTTTATGTCATTATTATGCATTTTCCAGCACTAACCTATTGACTGAAGAGCCATTGCTGTGTTTTGCTGTTTTTGGTTTCAGAAATCCTACAAAGGAAATATTCTCGGAATTGGACGAAATCAACGCCTGTGGTCTTATTTTTCCACGGAGCTTCCGAAGACCAAGGGGATACGAAGTGGCGACGGGGCGCAGACACCACAGGGCCGCGGCTGGGTGGGGCCGCGCGCCCTATGGTGTGGGCCCTCGTGCCTCCACCGATGATGCCCTTCCGCCTATTTATTCCCCTCCGTCGAAAACCCTATGACCGAGGGCCACGATACGGAAAACCTTCCAGAGGCGCCGCCGCCAATCCCATCTCGGGATTGGAGATCGCCGCACTCGCCGAGAGGGGAATCATCTCCGGAGGAGTCTTCATCACCATGATCGCCTCCGGATTGATGTGAGTAGTTCATCCTTGACTATGGGTCCATAGCAGCTAGATGGTTGTCTTCTCCTAATTGTGCTATCATGTTAGATCTTGTGAGCTGCCTATCATGATCAAGATCATCTATTTGTAATGCTACATGTTGTGTTTGTTGGGATCCGATGAATATGGAATACTATGTCAAGTTGATTATCAATCTATCATATATGTGTTGTTTATGTTCTTGCATGCTCTCCGTTGCTAGTAGAGGCTCTGGCCAAGTTGATACTTGTAACTCCAAGAGGGAGTATTTATGCTCGATAGTGGGTTCATGCCTCCATTGAATTGGGACACTGACAGAAAGTTCTAAGGTTGTGGATGTGTTGTTGCCACTAGGGATAAAACATCAATGCTTTGTCTAAGGATATTTGTGTTGATTACATTACGCACCATACTTAATGCAATTTTTTGTTGTTTGCAACTTAATACTGGAAGGGGTGCGGATGCTAACCTGGAGGTGGACTTTTAGGCATAGATGCATGCTGGATAGCGGTCTATGTACTTTGTCGTAATACCCTAATTAAATCTCGTAGTAGTCATCATGATATGTATGTGCATTGTTATGCCCTCTCTATTTGTCAATTGCCCAATGTAATTTGTTCACCAACATGCTATTTATCTTATTGGAGAGACACCACTAGTGAACCGTGGACCCCGGTCCATTCTTTTACATCTGAATACAATCTACTGCAAATTGTTCTTTACTGTTCTTCGCAAACAAACATCATCTTCCACACTATACATTTAATCCTTTGTTTACAGCAAGCCGGTGAGATTGACAACCTGTTACGTTGGGGCAAAAGTACTTTGATTGTGTTGTGCAGGTTCCACGTTGGCGCCGGAACTGGTGTTGCGCCGCACTACAGTCCGCCACCAACAACCTTCACGTGTTCCTTGACTCCTACTGGTTCGATAACCTTGGTTTCTTACTGAGGGAAAACTTGCTGCTGTACGCATCACACCTTCCTCTTGGGGTTCCCAACGGGCGTGTGCTTGACGCGTCATCAAGACTGTTTTCTGGCGCCGTTGCCGGGGGCGTGAAGGAAAATTACACCACATAGATTTCTAACTCCCACGTCAACTGCACGCCAGCAACTTGTTTTCTGGCGCCGTTGCCGGGGAGATCAAGACACGCTGCAAGGGGAGTCTCCCACTTCCAATCTCTTTAATTTGTTTTTGTCTTGCTTTACTTTATTTTATTTACTGCTTTTTTTGTTCTCTATATCAAAAATACAAAAAAATTAGTTACTTGATTTACTTTATTTACTACCTTGTTTGCGTTCTCTATATTAAAAACACAAAAAAATTAGTTACTTGCATTTATTTTATTTAGTTTGCTTTATTTACTACTGCTAAAATGGGTACTCCTGAGAATACTAAGTTTTGTGATTTCACTAGCACAAATAATAATGATTTCCTAGCACACCTATTGCTCCACCTGCTACTACAGCAAATTTTTTTGAAATTAAACCTGCTTTACTAAATCTTGTTACCAGAGATCAATTTTCTGGTGTTAGTTCTGATGATGCTGCTGCCCATCTTAATAATTTTGTTGAACTTTGCGAAATGCAAAAGTATAAGGATGTAGATGGTGACATTATAAAATTGAAATCGTTTCCTTTCTCCTTAAGAGGAAGAGCTAAAGATTGGTTGCTATCTTTGCCTAAAAATAGTATTGATTCATGGACTAAATGTAAGGATGCTTTCATTGGTAGATATTATCCTCCTGCTAAAATTATATCTTTGAGAAGTAGCATAATGAATTTTAAGCAATTGGATAATGAGCATGTTGCCCAAGCATGGGAAATAATTAAATCTTTGGTAAATAATTGCCCTACCCATGGACTGACTACTTGGATGATCATCCAAACCTTCTATGCATGATTGAATTTTTCTTCGCGGAACCTATTGGATTCGGCTGCTGGAGGTACTTTTATGTCCATCACTCTAGGCGCAACAAAGCTTCTTGATGATATGATGATAAATTACTCGAATGGCACACGGAAAGGGCTCCACAAGGTAAGAAGGTAAATTGTTGAAGAAACCTCCTCCTTGAGTGATAAGATTGATGCTATTATGTCTATGCTTGTGAATGGTAGATCTAATGTTGATCCTAATAATGTTCCTTTAGCTTCATTGGTTGCTCAATAAGAGCATGTTGATGTGAACTTCATTAAAAATAATAATTTCAACAACAATGCTTATAGGAATAATTCTGGTAACAATTATAGGCCATATCATTCTAATAATAGCAATGGTTATGGTAATTCTTATGGGAATTCTTACAAAAATAATAGGAGTGTACCCCCTGGTCTTTAAGCCATGCTTAAAGAATTTATTAGTAAACAAACTGCTTTTAACAAATCTGTTGAAGAAAAGCTTGGTAAAATTGATATTCTTGCTTCTAAGGTTGATAGTCTTGTCGCTGATGTTGATCTTTTAAAATTGAAAGCTATGCCTAATGAAACTAAAGATATTAAGTCATTTGCTACAGCAAACGCTATCCAAGTTCGAATTAATGAGAATATTAGATTGATGGCTGAATTGCATGCTAGGTGGGAAAGAGAAGAAAAATTTGCTAAAGAGAATAATGTAGCTAAAGTTTGGACTATTACCACCACTAGTAATGTTGATTCTTCACATGTTGCTAAACCTCCTACTATCAATGGTAAAATAATTGGTGTTAGAAATGTTTCTACTCCTAATGCAAAGCGTGCAAAGCTGCCTGAAACTGCTAAAACTGCTGAAACTGCTTGTGATAAAACTGCTGAAATTTTTCAAAATATTGGGGACAATTATCGCATTGCTGTAGATCATAATTGTTTAGATTTTGATGATTGTCACATCTCTGAAGTTATAAAGTTCTTACAAAAACTTGCTAGAAGTCCCAATGCTAGTGCTATAAATTTGGCCTTTACAAAACATATTACAAATGCTCTCATAAAAGCTAGAGAAGAGAAATTAAAACTTGAAACTTCTATTCCTAGGAAGTTAGAAGATGGTTGGGAGCCCATCATTAAGATGAAGGTCAATGATTTTGATTGTAATGCTTTATGTGATCTTGGTGCAAGTATTTCTGTTATGCCTAAGAAAATCTATGATATGCTTGACTTGCCACCATTGAAAAATTGTTATTTGGATGTTAATCTTGTTGATAATGCTACAAAGAAACCTTTGGGGAGGATAGATAATGTTCACATTATGGTTAACAATAACCTTGTCCCCGTTGATTTTGTTGTCTTGGATATTGAATGCAATGCATCTTGTCCCATTATTTTGGGAAGACCTTTTCTTCGAACTGTTGGTGCTATTATTGATATGAAGGAAGGTAATATCAAATATGAATTTCCTCTCAAGAAAGGTATGGAACACTTCCCTAGAAAGAGAATGAAGTTACCTTATGATTCTATTAATAGAACAAATTATGATGTTGATGCTTCATCTCTTGATGTTACTTGATTCACACTTTCTGCGCCTAGCTGAAAGGCGTTAAAAAAAAGCGCTTATGGGAGACAACCCATTATTTTACTTCTGCACTTTTGTTTTATATTTAAGTCTTGGAAGTTGTTACTACTGTAGCAACCTCTCCTTATCTTTATTTATTGCATTATTGTGCCAAGTAAAGTCTTTGATAGTAGGGTTGATACTAGATTTGGATTACTGCGCAGAAACAGATTTCTTACTGTCACGAAATTGAGCAGCCCCGTCAGTAGGTGACTCAGAAAAATCTGCCAATTTACGTGCGAGATCCTCAGATATGTACGCAACTTTCATTCAATTTGAGATTTTTCATCTGAGCAAGATAAGTGCCCCAGAAAAATTCGTCTTTACGAACTGTTCTGTTTTGACAGATTCTGCCTTTTATTTCGCATTGCCTGTTTTGCTATGTTTGATGGATTTATTTGTTCCATTAACTTTCAGTAGCTTTGTGCAATGTCCAGAAGTGTTAAGAATGATTATGTCACCTCTGAATATGTGAATTTTTGATTATGCACTAACCCTCTAATGAGTTTGTTTTGAGTTTGGTATGGAGGAAGTTTTCAAGGGTCAAGAGAGGACGATGATACAATATGATCAAGAAGAGTGAAAGTCTAAGCTTGGGGATGCCCCGTGGTTCATCCCTGCATATTTTAAGAAAAATCAAGCATCTAAGCTTGGGGATGCCCAAGGCATCCCTTCTTCATCGACAACTTATCAGGTCACCTCTAGTGAAACTATATTTTTATTCCGTCACATCTTATGTGCTTTACTTGGAGCGTCTGTATGTTTTGTTTTTGTTTTGTTTGAATAAAATCGGATCCTAGCATTCTTTGTGTGAGAGAGACATGCTCCGCTGTTGCATATGAACACATGTGTTCTTAGCTTTACTTTTAATGTTCATGGCGAAGGTTGAAACTGCTTCGTTCATCATTATATGGTTGGAACCAGAAAATGCTTCATGTGGTAATTGGCATAATGTCTTGAATAATTTGATACTTGGCAATTATTGTGCTCAAATAGATCATGTTTAAGCTCTTGCATCATGTACTTTGCACATATTAATGAAGAACTACCATAGAGCTGGTTAAAATTTGGTTTGCATGATTGGTCTCTCTAGAGTCTAGATATTTTCTGGTGAGGTGTTTGAACAACAAGGAAGACAGTGTAGAGTCTTATAATGCTTGCAATATGTTCTTATGTAAGTTTTATTGTACCGGTTCATACTTGTGTTTGCTTCAAACAACCTTGCTAGCCAAAGCCTTGTATTGAGAGGAATACTTCTCGTGCATCCAAAATCCTTGAGCCAAAAACTATGCCATTTGTGTCCACCATACCTACCTACTACATGGTATTTCTCTGCCATTCCAAAGTAAATTACTTGACTGCTACCTTTAAAATTCCATTCTTTGTCTTTGCAATATATAACTCATGGGAAAATAGCTGAAAACTATTGTGGTATTGAATATGTGCTTATGTATCTTATTTCTTATAAGTTGCCTGTTGAGCGGTAACCATGTTTCTGGGGACGCCATCAACTATTACACCCTTGTTGAATATCATGTGAGTTGTTATGCATGTTCGTCTTGTCTGAAGTAAGGGTGATTTATCATGATCAAATGGTTTGAGTATGCATATTGTTAGAGAAGAACATTGGGCCGCTAACTAAAGCCATGAATCATGGTGGAAGTTTCAGTTTGGACATTAATCCTCAATCTCTTATGAGAATATTATATGTTGTTGAATGCTTATGCATTAAATAGGAGTCCATTATCTGTTTTCTGTGTTGTCCCGGTATGGATGTCTAAGTTGAGAATAATCAAAAGCGAGAAATCCAATGCGAACTTTCTCCTTAGACCTTTGTACAGGCGGCATAGAGGTACCCCTTTGTGACACTTGGTAGAAACATATGTTATGCAATGATAATCCATGTAAATCCAAGCTAATTAGGACAAGGTGCGAGCACTATTGGTATTCTATGCATGAGGCTTGCAACTTATAGGATGTCTTATACATAACACATATGAATTATTACTACCGTTGACAGAATTGTTTCTATGTTTTCAAAATGAAAAGCTCTAGCATAAATATAGTAATCCATGCTTCCCTCTGCAAAGGGCCTTTCTTCTACTTTTATGTTGAGTCAGTTTACCTACTTCTTTCTATCTTACAAGCAAACACTTGTGTCAACTGTGTGCATTAATTCTTACATACTTGCTTATTTGCATTCATCATATTACTTTGTGTTGACAATTATCCATGAGATATACATGTTGAAGTTGAAAGCAACTGCTGAAACTTATATCTTCCTTTGTGTTGCTTCAAAGCTTTTTACTAAGAATTTATTGCTTTATGAGTTAACTCTTATGCAAGTCTTATTGATGCTTATCTTGAAAGTACTATTCATGAAAAGTCTTTGCTATATGATTCAGTTGTTTATTCATTGTCTTTACCATTGCTTCGAATCGCTGCATTCATCTCATATGCTTTACAATAGTATTGAT
This sequence comes from Lolium multiflorum, assembly GCA_030979885.1. NCBI lineage: Eukaryota > Viridiplantae > Streptophyta > Magnoliopsida > Poales > Poaceae > Lolium > Lolium multiflorum. The sequence continues at coordinate 181,865 of JAUUTY010000227.1, read as the reverse complement.
CAAGATTATGATAGCATGTCACTTCAGAAATTATCTTTGTTATCGTGTACCTACTCGAGGGCGAGTAGGAACTAAGCTTGAGGATGCTTTATACGTCTCAAACGTATCTATAATTTCTTATGTTCCATGCTACTTTTATGATGATACTCACATGATTTATACACACTTTATGTCATTATTATGCATTTTCCGGCACTAACCTATTGACGAGATCGAAGAGCCATTGTTGTTTCTTTGTTTTTGGTTTCAGAAATCCTACAAAGGAAATATTCTGGAATTGGACGAAATCAACGCCCGGGTCTTATTTTTCCACGGAGCTTCCAGAAGACCGAAGGGGATACGAAGTGGGGCGACGAGGCGCCGACACCACAGGGCCGCGCGGCCTGGGTGGGGCCCGCGCCGCCCTATGGTGTGGGGCCCTCGTTCCTCCACCGACGCAACCCTTCCGCCTATTTATTCCCTCCGCCGTGAAAACCCTATGACCAAGAGCCACGATACGGAAAACCTTCCAGAGACGCAGCCGCCACCAATCCCATCTCAGGGGATTCAGGAGATCGCCTCCGGCACCCGCCGGAGAGGGGAATCATCTCTGGGAGGACTCTTCATCACCATGATCGCCTCTGAATTGATGTGTGAGTAGTTCATCCTTGGACTATGGGTCCATAGCAGTAGCTAGATGGTTGTCTTCTCCTAATTGTGCTATCATGTTAGATCTTGTGAGCTACCTATCATGATCAAGATCATCTATTTGTAATGCTACATGTTGTGTTTGTTGGGATCCGATGAATATGGAATACTATGTCAAGTTGATTATCAATCTATCATATATGTGTTGTTTATGTTCTTGCATGCTCTCCGTTGCTAGTAGAGTCTCTCCGGCCAAGTTGATACTTGTAACTCCAAGAGGGAGTATTTATGCTCGATAGTGGGTTCATGCCTCCATTGAATCTGGGACAGTGACAGAAAGTTCTAAGGTTGTGGATGTGTTGTTGCCACTAGGGATAAAACATCAATGCTTTGTCTAAGGATATTTGTGTTGATTACATTACGCACCATACTTAATGCAATTGTATGTTGTTTGCAACTTAATACTGGAAGGGGTGCGGATGCTAACCTGAAGGTGGACTTTTTAGGCATAGATGCATGCTGGATATCGGTCTATGTACTTTGTCGTAATGCCCTAATTAAATCTCATAGTAGTCATCATGATATGTATGTGCATTGTTATGCCCTCCCTATTTGTCAATTGCCCAACTGTAATTTGTTCACCCAACATGCTATTTATCTTATTGGAGAGACACCACTAGTGAACTGTGGACCTCGGTCCATTCTTTTACATCTGAATACAATCTACTGCAAACATTCTTCTTTACTGTTCTTCGCAAACAAACATCATCTTCCACACTATACATTTAATCCTTTGTTTACATCAAGCCGGTGAGATTGACAACCTCACTGTTACGTTGGGGCAAAGTAGTTTGATTGTGTTGTGCAGGTTCCACGTTGGCGCCGGAATCCCTGGTGTTGCGCCGCACTACACTCCGCCACCAACAACCTTCACGTGTTCCTTGACTCCTACTGGTTCGATAACCTTGGTTTCTTACTGAGGGAAAACTTGTTGTTGTACGCATCACACCTTCCTCTTGGGGTTCCCAACGGGCGTGTGCTTGACGCGTCATCAAGACTGTTTTCTAACGCCGTTGCCGGGGACGTGAAGGAAAATTACACCACAGAGATTTCTAACTCCCACGTCAACTGCACGCCACCAGTAAACCGCAGAACCTCAATATCTTTCACATCCTTGCCGGTTTTCTTTCCCAGCTTTGAAGGTTATGTATATTTCCCCAGTCCCCAAGTTTCGGGTTGAGAACGTAGTTCTTAGCGCGAAACTTTGTTAGAAACGCAAAAATCCGGCATAGCCAGTCCCCGAGTTTCGGGTTGAGGGCGCAGCACTTAGCGCGAAACTTCGTTAGAAACGCAAAAAACCGGCATAGCCAGTCCTCGAGTTTCGGGTTGATAGCTCAGCACTTAGCGCGGAACTTTTTTACAAACGCAAAAAACCGGCATAGCCAGTCCCCGAGTTTCGGGTTGATAGCGCAGCACTTAGCGCGAAACTTTTTTAGAAACGCAAAAAACCGGTATAGCCAGTCCCCGAGTTTCGGGTTGATAGCGCAGCACTTAGCGCGAAACTTTTTTCCTCCTTGCCGGCATCTTTTTTACCGGAAACCTTCTCGACTTGAACAGAGCACGCTGGACACCCGGAAGCAGCTCTTTGGGGAGCTGCTGTGGGAGCACCGGGAGCTGTCCGAGGCCCACAGCAAGTGCCAAGGTTAGTCCTTGCTCCTCCGGCTTCTTTTTACCGGTTGCTTTTGCTTTCCAGCACTTTCTTAACTTTTTACATTTCAGTGCTTCCGGAAGTCTCCTTCGAGGATCTCTCCGCCGAGCTTGCCGCGCTCAAAGGTACCATCTCCTTTGTTTTTATTTGTTTTGCATGCTTCATCATACCGGACTTCCCTTTGTTAACAAAACTCTTCCGGATTTCAGCTGAAAAGGAGCAGCTCACCACCGCGCACCGCGAGATGAAGGAGCAGGCCATGCAGGCTGAGCTCCGGCACGCGCGTGAGCTCAAGGAGGCCAAAGCCGCAGCAGAGGCCAAATTGGACGAAACTCTGAAGGAGTATACAGACTCCACTGCTGGGCTGCGGAAAGAGCTGGAGGAGGAGACGGCCGCGCGGAAGGCTGCGCAGGACAAGATCGCCCAGCTCACCGCCGATCAAGCCGACTATGATCGGATGGTGATGCAGATCGATGCCCTCGCGTGCAGTAAGCGATTCCTCCTTTTTTTCTCTTGTTTAGAAGCTTTTAGTTCATATCGGTACGTTCTTACACCGGATGCTTTTCTTTTTGTATGGATCTTCCCGGACTCCCAGACGCATGCTATCGCCTAGGTCATGGAGCACAGGGCCACGCAAACTTTGCCAAGTCCGCATGCGCCATGGGACAGCTACGACTACCTGGTCACACTCTCCGCCCGGATCCAGCACATGTGCTCCATGGACCGGCATCTTGCCGACCTTCCGGATGCTGCCATCTAGGTCCTGAAGGTGCTCTGGCCTGGGGAGCCGGTTTCGGACAACGTCTCGCTCGTCGCCGACCGCCTGAAGGACGCGGGCCGGAGGATCCGCGAGTGGAGGTGCTCTGCGGCTCGTGCCGGAGCGGATGCAGCGCTGCGCATCGCCTGCCTGGTACGACGACCTAGACCTGGACGCCTTCCACGCCCTCCGTGGCGACTCGCCTGCCGACAAGGATCCGGTTCGCGTCGCCAAGCGTCAGGACCGCGCCTACTGCATCGCCGAGTTTGCTCACGTGCGCGCCTTCATCCCTCCTCCCCCCGATGTCAAGGATGCTATCTCTGACGAGGAAGGAGAAGACCTCGAGGACGAGGAGGATGAAGATGCCGGAGAGGATGCGGCTGATCTGGAAGAAGGCGACGCTCCTCTGGAAGCTCCTGCGGCTGGCGCGCAGCCTCCTATTGCCTGAACCTTTTATCCTGTGTTCCTTACCTGTTGTCTCAAAACTTTTAAGCTCATTAAATTCTACCCCGGAATGCTGGGGTTTGAGATGTAAGATAAAACTTATCATGCTTTTGGTTGTGCTACAACAGTTGTGCCGGTATATGTTTACCGGTAACTACTTAAGTTAAGTTTTATGTGCTAACTTAGCATTTTGCACATCGTTTGCTTTGATCTTGCACTGTGAAAATTCCGGAATTGTTTCGGCATCCAATCCGATGCACACTTGGCTCTTTTGCTTTGCCTCTGCCTACCTCTCTGGGTTTTTTGGCGTATGAGTTACAAAGCTCTTTTGCCAAACAAGCACTTTCTTGAACTTAGAAAGAATTCGAAATTTTTCACAAAAAACCGGTATAACCGGGGTTAGTTAAACCTTTTCCGGATTGATTGTTCCCATGCATCCTCTTCGTGTTTCACGTGGTTAATTCCTACCGGTTTATCTTGCTTGCCATGAAGCCGGTCTGCGGACAGCAGCATAGTCGAAGACTCCGGTAGGTTTAGCACGCTACTAAACCGGAAAGAAAAAATGTTCACCAAGCAACCAGCAAACTGAAAAAATAAACATATTACATGCAATTTTTGGTAAAGGCAGTCCCCGAGATTCATTCGAGGTGCCAGCATCTTTATTCATAGCATTTAAGGTACAAAAAAGAACTCCTTACAGCACAACTTCAGGAATAGAAATGACGCAGTAGTGCTATGTTCCATGGGCGCTTGGTTTCCTCTTTGGACCTGTCCGCCTTGCCTTTCTTTGATTCCTGTGCATCGATTAAGTAGTAGGCATCATTGTGCAGAGCCTTGCTCACAATGAAAGGTCCTTCCCACGGAGGTGAGAGCTTGTGGCGTCCCTCAGTGCGCTGCACTAGGCGTAACACCAGATCTCCTTCCCGGAAAACCCTTAGGTTAAGCTTCCGGCTATGATAGCGTCTGAGGTTTTGCTGGTATATGGCCGTTCTTGCCAAAGCCAACTCTCTTGCTTCTTCTAGCAAGTCCACATCATTTTCTCGGGCCTCTTTTACCTCTTCTTCGGTATAGAGTTGAACCCTTGGTGAATCATGAATGATATCGGTTGGAATTACGGCTTCCGCCCCATAAACCATGAAGAACGGAGTGTATCCGGTAGACCGGTTTGGTGTTGTTCGGATGCTCCACAGTACGGATGGTAGCTCATCCAGCCAACATCCTGGTGACCTTTCAAGCGGTTCGATCAGCCTTGGCTTGATACCGGAAAGCACCAGAGCATTTGTTCTTTCAACCTGGCCATTGCCTTGTGGGTGTGCTACGGAGCACAAATCCAACCGGATATTGTTATCCTCACAAAACCTTTTGAACTCACCTTGAGCAAAGTTTGTGCCATTGTCAGTAATGATGCTATGCGGGTATCCATACCGCAAGATCACATCTTTTAAGAATTTCACCGCCGTATGCCCATCACACTTTGCGATAGGCTTCACTTCCAGCCACTTGGTGAACTTATCCACCATCACTAGTACATGGGTCATGTTGCCCCTTGTGGTTTTAAATGGACCAACCATATCAAGGCACCAATCAGCAAATGGCCAAGTCAATGGTATAGTTTTGAGGCCGGACGGTGGGGTATGATTTTGCTTGGCGTACCGCTGGCACCCATTGCATTTTCGTACCAAGTCCTCAGAGTTTTCCAAAGCCGTGGGCCAATAGAACCCATGCCGGAACACTTTTGCCACTAGGGCCCTTGATGAAGCATGGTGCCCACATTCTCCTTGGTGAATCTCTACCAGCATTTCTTTTCCCTCTTCCGGTTCCACACATCTCTGGAGGACACCGGTAACACTTCTTTTGTATACCTCACCATTGATGATAGTGTAGGCCCTGGACCTTCTTTGGATCCTCCTCGATTTGTTTTCGTCAACTGGCAAAGTGCCGTTGATCAGGAATTCCTTAATAGGTTCAACCCAAGTTGGTGCCTCCCAGACTAGGAATACCGGTACGTCCATCTCCATACTGTCCACCAGCATAGCTTCTTCCGGCTTTGACACTGCAGTCCCCGGGTTTACCGGAACAGTCCCCGGGTTTCCTTCGTCAATGTCCATTGGCACAACGTGTGACTCCGGTACAAAAATTGACTCTGATTCCGGACTTGGTTTGATCGACGGAGTCCTTAGGTGAGCCAAAGCTACTCCGGCAGGAATTTCCTGCCGGGAGGAGCCTAGCTTAGAGAGAGTGTCCGCGGCTTCATTTTCTGCGCGCGGCACATGGTGAAACTCACAGCCTTCGAAGAATCCGGCAATCTTTTGCACATGAAACCGGTACGAGGCCATGTTAGCATCTTTCGCGTCCAAATCTCCGGAACACTGCTGCACCACAAGATCTGAATCACAATAGCAAATGATCTGGTGCGCACCGATTTCTTTTGCGACCTTGAGCCCATGGATCAGAGCCTCGTACTCAGCAACATTGTTCGATGCTCTGAAGTGCACTTGTAAAACATACCGGAGATGATCTCCCTTAGGTGAGGTAAGCACCACACCGGTGCCCAGACCCTCCTTGAGTTTGGATCCATCAAAGTGCATCTTTCCAGTATTCTATCTTGTGTTCCGGCGGTTTGTATTGCATTTCCGCCCAATCAACCAAGAAATCAGCTAAAGCATGTGATTTTATGGCGTCCCTTCTTTCGTACTCCGGTACGTATGGTGATACCTGAATTGCCCACTTGGCAATCCTGCCGCTAGCATCCTTGTTGCCCATGATATCGGAAATTGGTGCCTCGCTCACTACCTTCATGGGATGTTCTTCAAAGTAGTGCTTGAGCTTTGTGGCGGCCATGAACACGCCATAAGTCATTTTCTGGAAGTGAGGGTAGTTTTGTTTTGAGAGGGAGAGCACCTCGCTCAGGTAGTATACCGGTCTCTGCACGGTTTTTCCTTCCTCTTCTCTTTCAACCACAACTACCACACTCACAACCCGGTTTGTTGCTGCTATGTACAACAGCATGGGCTCTCTTTCTAGAGGCGAAGCCAATATAGGCGTAGTAGCTAGCATTGTTTTCAGCTCTTTGAACGCTGTGTCTACCTGAGGGGTCCAGACGAAAGTATCGGATTTTTTCATCAAAGCATAGAGCGGTAGGGCCTTTTCCCCCAATCTGCTTATGAACCTGCTTAGCGATGCCAAGCTTCCGGTAAACTTTTGCACATCTTTGAGCTCTTGCGGTATTGTCATTCTTTCAATGGCCCGGATCTTTACCGGATTAACCTCTATGCCCCGGCTAGACACGAGAAAACCAAGCAATTTGTCGGCTGGGACACCGAAGGTGCATTTTGCCGGGTTGAGTTTCATCCAGAACCTTCTTAGGTTGTCAAACGTTTGCCTCAAATCATCAATCATGGTCTCCTTGAACTTCGTTTTTATCACAATATCGTCAGCATAGACTTGCACATTCTTTCCGATTTGATTAAACAAACACTTTTGCATGCAGCGCTGGTACGTTGCACCAGCATTGCGCAAACTGAAAGGCATTGTAACATAGCAATAAGCCCCGTGCGGGGTGATAAATGCAATTTTTATTTGATCTTACTTTTTCAAGGGAATTTGGTGGAAACCGGAATAGGCATCCAGGAACGACAACAGTTCACATCCAGCAGTGGAATCAATCACTTGATCAATTCGGGGTAAAGGAAAGGATCTTTCGGGCAAGCTTTGTTCAGGTTGGTATAGTCGATGCACATGCGCCACACCTTTGGGAGGCTTTTCTTTTTCTTCTCGACCAGCACCGGATTGGCTAGCCATTCAGTGTGCAGTACCTCCACAATGAAACCGGCAACTAACAACTTTGTCACCTCTTCTCCAATAATCTTTCTCCTGTCTTCAACAAACCGGCGCAACAGCTGTCTTACCGGCTTCGCATCCTTCCGGACGTTCAGAGAGTGCTCAGCCAACTCCCTTGGAAAACCTACCAATTCATCAGTAGACCAGGCAAAAATATTCCGATTCTCACGGAGGAAGTTGACGAGCGCTCTTTCCTATGCCTCACTGAGACCGGCACCTATACGAATGGTGCGCTCAGGGTGAGTCGGGTCCAGCACGATGTCTTTTGTTTCCTTAGTTGGCTTGAACGCTGGTGTGCCCAGGTTCCCACTCATTGCCGCTAAACTCAACTGTGAGGATTGAGCCAGTGCAACCGCAGTTTGCATTCTCCTTTTTTCTTTTGCAATCACCAGCGATTCAGCCAGATTTGATCTGGCGGAAGCGGTTTCCAGTGAGACCTTGTAGTTTCCCACCATGGTCAAGGGTCCAGATGGTGCCGACATCTTCATCTTGAGATAGGCCGTATGAGTTGAAGCCATAAACGATGCCAACGCTGGTCTTCCCAGCAACGCATGATAGGGACTGTCTAGGTCCACCACCTCGAACAGAACATTTTCCACCAGGCAATTGTCGCGTCCACCAAACGACACATCCACCCGGACTTTTCCCATGGGTGAGAAGGACAAGGCTGGAACGATTCCGTGGAACGTTGTGTGAGTTGGTTGCAGCATGTTCTCAGTGATTCCCAGCGTACGCATGGTGTGCCGGTACATAATGTTTATGCTGCTTCCATTGTCAATCAGCACTTTGCTGAACCGCACTCGAGCCGTTGGCCCATGCATGATAGGGTCCACAACAAGAGCATAACCACCCGGATTGGGCATGATTTTCGGATGATCCTTTAATGACCAGGTGATTTCCTGATCTGACCACAACATGTACCTTGGTACAGCCGGCATCACTGCGTTCACTTCCACGGAACGGCGATATAAGCTTTGCTTGTCAGTCGGCTCAGTAACGAACACAACACAGCATAAATCCGGATCCTGGTAAACATTCCGACCCAAAGGTGCCGGTGGTGGCGGTTGGCCATTGCCATCACCCACCTGATGAACTTGCTGGTGCTGCTGCCGGTTTGGCTGAGGCTGTACCGATAGAGCATTTGCTCCGGTAAGCGGTGGTGGTGGTGGTAGGGGGTGCTGGTGCAACATATCTTGCGATGGTGGTAGTATCGTGGTACAGCCTTGTGCTTGCGCATCTTTTACCGCACCTTTCAACATCAAGTACTTGGTCCAGGAACAGTCCTTCGTCAAATGGTTCGACGGATTAGCCGGATTCGGCGTGTGCCACCGGCAAGGTTGGTCCATGGCCGCTTCCATGGTGTATTTTGCATGTTCTTGCCAATTCTTTTTCTGGCCCCAGGGTTTCTTTTGAACCCATTGCTTCTTAGGACCCACCCATGGCTGCGATCCGGTTTTCTGCCTCTGGCTGCCGCTGGCACCAGAGTTTTCTTGCACGGCAGCAACTTGCTGCGGATCGTACCTCCGATCCGGGAATTCCTCCCTTCTTTTGTTTTGTCGGTTATCTCGGTACTGATCTTGGCGTGGTTGGCTTATTTGTGTTGGCTCTGCCTGCACTGCCGGTTGCATTGGGTCTCCCAATGCGTAGTTATCCGCCATACGTATCATTTCGGACAAAGTTGCGGCATGTTCCTCCTCCTTTTGCCACGAGGTGAACCTCTTCTGCACCTGTTGCAAAACCAAGCTATGGCTTGCGCCTCGATTACTCCCTCACAGGAGTTTCTTATGGAGTTCCACCGGGTCAGGTAATCCCGGTCTATTTCGTTCGAACGCTGCATGCACAGAGCAAGCTGTTGCGGCCTGTTTGGCCTCCGGTAGGTACTGCTGAAGTTGCCCACAAAAGCTTCCTCAAAGTCCAACCAGCCGTTTATGCTTCCTGCCGGCAAGTTGTTTAGCCAGATGCGCGCTGGTCCTACCAGAAAAGATGGTACAATTCTCACGGCCCATCGGTTTCCTCCACCAGTGACGGTTCCTCCGCCACCGGCAACGTAAACTGCGGTCACGTAATCCGCAAGCCAGTCTTCCGGCTTAGTGGTGCCATCGTACGTTTTTGTATCACGGGGCAACGTGAAGTTGCGAACCGGTGGTTCCTCTTTCATGATCCGCGGGCCAAAACACTTGGGACCCGGAGGACCTTCTGCCTCAACCATTTCAGACAAGTATCCTATCCTGTGCCTCGCATCCCGGTCTGGTAGGCATCTTTCTCCAAACCTTTCCCCCAAAGGATTCCGGTAGGCTCTGACACTTTCGGTTGCTGAATCAGCTTCATCGTATCTTTCCGGTACCACGGCCCTTGCCTGCCGGTACCTTGGCGGAGGCATTTCCTCCTCTGCATAAGCAGCTCTTGGTGCACGATAATTTTGCCCGGTTTCACCTCTACCGGCATACTCATCTCTGACATAGCCGTATTTGGCGTAGCCACGATCTGCCCCTTGGCTTTTTCTACCGGCCTCATGCCGCCCGGCTTGTTGTTTTCCGGCAAGAACCGGATCGTACACAGTCATCTGCTGCGCATTCACCTCTTTTTCTTTTCTCTTGTCCGGATGGGGGGACGATGACTGCCCATGGGACTTGCTTCCGACATTCTTTGTTGAATGCACAGATTTCGAAGCCGCAGCCTTGTTCAACTTGGCCAGCTGCTCAGCATTTTGCTGCTCGACGGTATCAAGCAACTCCCTGACACGCTCTTGCTGTTTTGCCAAAGCATCTCCGAAAAGCGATTCACACAGCTCTACTGCAGCCTTGGCAGCTTTTATGGTTTTATCCGGACTACTATACTTAGGTTTCTCTACCATGCTCAACGATGCGCTTTTTCGGTAAGAATCTCCTTACGCAAATCCTGATCTAAGTGCGAGCTCTAAGCCGGTTTTCCGGTATCCTTGCACTGAGCGCTAACGAAGCAAAGCCATGGGCAGCGTTATACTCACGTAGGGTTAGGTTCAGCTCGCTGCGCCCGGACGATGTCGGCGCCGTTCGCGAGCAGCTCGCGTTGCGCCCAGTCCGCCGAGCCCGCCGGGTCGATGTTCTGCGCGATGGGCGTAGCCAGGACGCTCATGGCCGCTTGAGTGGAGTCTCGGTGGTGGTGCGGAAGCGCCACTGGTCGCGCTCGGTCGGCGGCTTGGCCGTGCGCGTGGACTTCGTCCGGCCAGCGCCTTCCGTCGCAGCTCCCTTGCCGGCGTCGCCCGCGCCAATGACCAACACCTCGACGCTGCCGGCGGCGCGGTCGCTGCGAAGCGCAAATCTTGGCAGATCCGGAGCCACCAGTACTGGCGAGAGGCACTGGCACTCAGGGATGGTGTCGTAGTAGACGAGGATGCTCCCGAACTCGATGACGCGGCCGTTCTTGGGGAACTTACCTCCATTGGAGAAGCAGACCGTGTTGTCGTTGATGAAGCGCATGTCGCGGATGCGGTTGACGAGCGCGGTGACGACACGCCGCCGACGGTGAGGAGGCCCGCCCGAATATGAACTCCAGCAAGCGCCGCTGCTGGCCCCATGGTGGGCGCCAACTGTCGTCGTGGTGAACAGACAAATGCCATGGGATAGCTTATCTTGGGGCCGAATGGACGCTAGAGGATCCGGGGGAGGGTTTTTGGTGTGAATGGAGAGGTTTCCGGATGGATTCCTCAAGAACTTGGCTTTGGCCGAAGGTAGAAGATGATGAACTCAAGAACAAGTACATCACTAGATCTTTCTATTTCTTCATCTCAAGCGCTTACAAGTTTCTGTGTACAAGATAGCTCTTAGCTCGTAACCTAACGTAACGTATCGTGCCCGCGAAGGGCTGTGCCCCCTCTCCTTATATAGGGGAGAGGGTTGCTTACAAGAAACCCTAGAAACCCTAATGGGATCTTTGACTAGACAAACTACTTTACAAAGCTACTTTACCTACCGGTGATGCCGGTATGCCTTTAATCAAGAGCTGTGACATCCTCCGGCACCTTTTACGTCATGCTTCGTCTTTGGTGTCATGGCTTCGATTAAAGCTGAAGTGCTTCGCTCATCTTTGTCTTCTAGCTCTGGAGAGCATCTTTGACCGGTCCTGCCGACGTGCTACAGTGTAGCCTGTTCCGGTGTTCCGGTACACTCTCAACCAGTTCCGGTATCCCCTTTCTTGGGATACCGGTATGATTCTCTGAATCAACCTTCGCTATCCGGAACAACCTTTAAACCGGTACTTTGATGGCCTAAACCATCCGGTTTGGCATGCCTTTGGCATACCGGGGGTCATCCCCCCGACAGGGTGACAGGAGGACGTGGAATACAAAAGATTTGTACAAGCTGTTCTCGGATCCCTGCGAGCCTTGACTTAGTGTGTGTGGATCATAAACTCTAAGTACTATCTTCATCGGTTAGTTTGTATATATCGATGGACGTCGTCTTGTGTGTGGGTCGTAAACTCTAAGTACTATGTTTATCGGTTTATGTGTATCGATGGAGGTCGTCTTGTGCGTGTGCGTCGCAAACTTATTGTTGACATGTTCAACTTTACTATATGCTTTGCTAATATTTATCAACATACATGCATGATGTACTAATATGATATACTAATATGCCTTGTCAATACAGATGCCGACGTACGTTGTGTATAAGGGTCGGGTTCCAGGGGTCTACGAGGAGTGGCAGGACTGTCTCGAACAGGTGCATAAGTTCAGCGGGAATAGCTACAAGGGATACACGACTAGAGAGGAGGTGGTAGCACAGTGGAGGGCACATGTGGGGAAGAAGAAGAACCGGCTGAAGTTCTTGGTCCCCCCGTTACTCACCGCCACCGCGGTTGTACTCTACTTTACTTTAGTCTAGGTGGCCGGTGACTAAGACATGCATGTGTATGCAACAATGAACACATTTGTACTTGTGTAATAATTTGGATCTAAATGATGTAATAATGAAGATTTGTGTGTATCATGTCATTTATGTGTCATTTGTGAGTATTTCTGTTATTTCTGGATAGTGCTATGTATTTCATGTATATACCTGTATATTTCATGTGTTATACTAGCATATACTGAAATGGAAAAATTTAAAAAATCCAAAAATTAAAATTATGTGGCGCATCTACTGGTAACGCGCCATAAAACATTGTTAGCATTCTGTGGCGCACCGATAGATATGCGCCAGAAAATCTGGTGCACAATTCTAGGACGCATGTCAGCAGGTGCTCCACAGAATTGTCCCACTTCCTGTGGCGCATAGGACGAAATGCGCCACATAATTCCAAACTTCTGTGGTGCACCCAATGGTGCGCCACAGAATCCAAATGCTAGTCGTGTGGCAACTGTGGCGACTACCATATGCGCCACAGAATCTTAAAATGGTGCGCCACAGTTAGCCCTTTTTCCACTAGTGACGTGCCAAAAAGTTTCTTTTGTACATGTACATCGTTCTACGCTAGCGTTACAATTAAGATCAGCGGTTTATATATTTTAGCATATGTGGATGTGTATCAACCTGATGCCTCGAAAAACATCTTTATCTTGCTTTTAGTATATAATAGATAGTAAAAAATAAAATCTAAAAGAATCAAGCAAATGTTAAGGGTCTTCAAACTCTTTTTTCTTTTATAACCCAATCTTATACTTATCTGAAAGCAATCAAAGATATACACCAAACCATATAGATCTAGCTAAATACAACGGAGGCTCTTCCATAATTTTAACTTGAGCCGAAATACCAAGGCTACATGCACGCATGAAACCATCGAGGTAGTCAAGCAAAATCGACAAGAGTACCAACACCAGTATGTCAATCAAATGAAACCGGACAAAAAAAAATCGATAAAGGGCACTTTTATTACATTAGATAAAGTATTACACCCAGCATTTGCATTACGCGATGCAGACAACCGCACACACTCCCACAAAAGCAGTCTAGTACAAAAACTGAATAAAAACAACTGAAGAAAACAAGCCTACGGCGCGGAAGACTCAATCCGTAGATTACGCCACCATCCATGTTGGGGAAAAATATCTTTCGCCACATCCTCCAATCGTGTAGATACCTCTATAAAGAGGTCGCGACTCTCCGCACGTTGAATCAACGACCACGAACGGAGCAAAGCGGTGGACCGGTAGATAACGTGCAACCATGAAGAGTTAATATCGTTGAAAACCTTATCATTTCTACATAGTCATAGCGACCAAATAATGGCAATCGCCCCCACCCAAATAAAAGTTTTGAACCTGCGTTCCACCCCATCGAGCCAGTTGCCAAAAATATTTCCAACGCTCCATGGTGGGTACAAGATAGAACCTATTTGGATTATTGACCATATAGATCTTGCAAATTGACACTGGAAAGAAAGGTGATTGATAGTCTCATCATGATGACAAAAAACACACTTTTTACTATCTTGCCAATTACGTACAAGATTGTCCTTAGTTAGAATTACCCCCTACGAAGATACCATGTAAAGACCTTCGTCTTTAATGGAGATCTGAATTACTCCCCAAACAAATTGGTCGATGTTTTGTCATTGGAGATCTGAGAATACGAATCACTATTATTGAGGAGGTAGAAACCGAGAAAATATTGCGAGAACAATTCTCCTCGCGGTAACTTTGAGAAAAGATCCAAAATGATCTAGCGAAACAAGATTTGAAGACCCATACATACAGAATTGCAATCTTCCAACACCACCATTGATGTCGGGAAGAAGATCTCGTCGTCAAACAAGGAGCTGGAGATCACTTATTGTAAACAATGACATCTCGATTGAGGCAGAGACTAAGAAGAAGACAGCTATCAAACCCTAACCTAATCTATAAAACACTAATTTTATTAGAAACGCCACACATAGATCGGGCTCCCCACCCCTCCTAACGCAAGCGAGGCTGGCCGGAGGAGGAGAAGGAACCGATCTATGGTGAAGGCGGAGGTGGAGGAGATGCTAAGTTTTCAAGAGGTGGCATTAAGGCGAAGCTGTCGTAGTATCTGTTTAGACTAGGTTGGTGGGAAAGTAGGCGGCTATGTACTTAATAATCATATGTACGACGGATAATGGTTTAAAAATTAAGGCGGGGCTGCTTCTGCTGACATGTTTAGTGGTCAAACTCGTATGTTCTTCAATGATAATTTTGTAAAATACTTAGTGAACATTTGTTTTTCTATTTCTCGGTTGGCCACATAATTCGCGAAGTCGGTCACTTTAGCGATGTTAGATTTTCTTAGCGATGTATCCTCATATCAGTCATCTTCCACAAACCAATCAAATCAGTGATGTGTTACATACTTGTCCCAGTGTGGTAGTTATGTCTTATGTGATGTGGTGGTTCTTGTCATTTTGTCATATATTCTCGGGCGTCCTGATCGCCGGTTAGGTTTGTCAGGAACGATCGTCTCCTACCAGTCTTAAGCCTGGTCAAAGACCTCAGAGGCAAGCCACCCTAATTTGGAAACATCTCAAAGCTGCTTTGGGTTTAGAATAAAAAATGGACCCAAGTTGGGTGCTCTGCTGGCCAAAATAATGTTTGCTCCGTACGTGCACACTGACAAATAGACAACTACCACTACACATACTTCCAAATACTACAAATAGACTTTGATGACAGCACCAAAGTTGTTGAGAATTTGTGCAAGGATCGAGATATCCTCACGAATGAGAGCCAGCAAGATAATGATGTCAAAGGGGAGAGGCGAAAGCGGGGGCCCTCTTGCCGCAGCTAACGACCATGCTTAATCCGCTCTCCGGGAATACCATTAAGGATGATTCTTGAATCGGTGGAGAATACACACGCGCGCACACACACACACGCACACACACACACACACACACACGCACCCACACACACGCACGCACGCGCACACGCACTTGCATTATGTTTTGCTAATTGTTTTAGTTAAATCCATCTATTCTCGGCCGTCCTGAACTCCTGATCGGCCGGTTTGGTTTGTCAGGGACGATCATCTCTTTAGGCTCTTTGCACAGTCTAGCCTGGTCAAAGACCACAAGAGGCAAGCACCTAATTTGGAAACATCTCAAAGTGGTCCTGCGTTTATTCGAATAAAAGAATAAACCCAATGCTGGGTGCTCTGCTGGCCGACTATAATTTTTGCTCCGTACGTGCACTGACAAATAGATAGCTACAGTATGTTAACTACCACTAGTCCACTACGCATTGCTCCCAAATGCTACAAGTAGACTTTGATGACCCTTTTGAAATAGTCGTGAGGATTCTTCTCTATGTAGAGAGTTTATAGTTACATTTGCCTTATTGAACGGTACGTGATTGTGACGTGCCCTTGGGCATTAAGATGCTGAAATATCCTAATTTAGCAGTCCCAACAGTACACTGACTTCTACAAGTAGCACAGTGTGCATATATATACACATCGATCAGAAGCTTGCTTAACAACTTGATCAGGAGTTTCTTTGCTTATAATTAGCTAACTAGCAATGGCTCCTGACATGATGTCCTGGCTCATCTTCCTCGTCCTGACTCTGTCAGTCTCCACGCACGGCGCCAACGCCGCCGCCTGCGACCCGACGACCGGCTTCGTCACGGTACCGCTCAACGATACGCAGCTCCCGGTGCAGAGCCCGTACGACCTTCCGCTGAATGAGCGGTACGAGTTCGTGAACAGCATGCGGCGGCTGTGGGTGTACTGCAGCGACAAGCCTCACAGCACCACCAGCCACACCAAGCCTCGAACGGAAATCCGCATGGTAATCAGCTAACTCCAGTACTGCGGGCGGTTTAATTTGTTGACTAACCCAGTGCTAATTAACCCGGCAGCAAACCTACAACTCCGGCATGTGGCAGTTCGAAGGCTACGCCTACGTCCCCGGCGGCACCTCCGGGGTGTCCATCATGCAGGTGTTCGGCGCGGCGAAGCACGCGACGACGCTGATGCTGCACGTCTACGACGGCGCGTTGCGGTACTACACGGGCAGGTCGTCGAGGGCGGCATCTATGACCGGTGGTTCCGGCTCAACGTGATCCACGACGTCGGCGGCAACGGGACGCTCGCCGTGTTCATCGACGGCGAGGAGCGGCTGCGCGTGGCGGGGCGTGGCGGCCACGAGCACTACTTCAAGTTCGGAGTGTACGCGCAGAGCAACCCCTCGCACTACATGGAGTCGCGATGGAGGGACGTCAGGCTCTTCACCAAGCCTGCTTACTGAAGCAACAAGAAGATAAGAAGATAGTGGTAGATAAGATTGTCCTCATGCTGAATGAATCTTGCCCTGCACTTCTGCTAGTGCTAGATAGGATTATTGTTGAATCCACATGTATTAGTTGCTCTTCAGACCAATGGAACGATGTACGAGTCTGTGAATTGTCGGAAGAAAGTTTTTCAAAAGTTCAAACTGATGAAAAGAGGCTATGCAAAAGTTTATTTCAACAGTTTTGACGTGTTACAGTTAGGATGCAAGCTGGGCTGGCGAATAGCGCACTAAGAATCTAGTGCTAATTTTATAGCTATGAGCCTGTGATGAGTTAACTGTGAACTGAACTTATTGATGAGTTTTGCCGTACGAATCGGGACGCAGGCGTATACATAAACCCTTTGAGTATAGTATTTATTCGATCCAAGTTTATCTACAACTCTATTGTGTACATATAGTCACGGACTCCGGCTTGGCATGTATGGAGGCGTATACATAAACCCTTTAAAACTTTTTTTCTTTCAATAAAGGGTGCTTTATTACTCGATGTATCAAGCATTACACCCAGTCTCTGCATAGCAAAGATGCACACAGCCGTTTATGAGTCCAGTATCTACATGAAGGATAAGGAAAAAAACCAACAAATCAATAACTCCATTGGCTTCTATCCAACGGCTATGCTGCCACCCATGTTGGGTAATAAAATCCTTGATCGTATTCTCCAAACGTGTAGACACCTCCATAAATAGGTCTCGTTCCTCAAAGCGTTGAAGCGGTGACCATGAACGGAGCATAGTTGTACATCTGTAGATAACCTGCATGATAGAAGATTTTTTTGGCATTAAAAACCTTGTCATTTCTACACAGCCAAAGCGACCATATAACTGCAATCGCTCCCACTCGGATAATCGTTTTATACCTTGAGTCCACCCCATTTAACCAATTACCAAATATATTGGTTATACTACGGGGTGGGTACAGGGTAGAACCTATCTGAATGATTGACCATATAGATCTAGCAACCCGACAGTTGAAGAAAAGGTGTTTTATTGTCTCATCTTCGTGACAGAACACACATTTCTTGCAACCTTGCCAGTTGCGTTTTACAAGGTTATATTCAATAAGAATCACACCTCGACGAAGATACCATGCGAAGACCTTCGTTTTCAATGGTAACTTCATCTTCCAGATGGATTTATTATTTAAAATCGGTTGGGTAGGAATGCAAAGGGCTTTATACATTAAGGCTACCGAGAAAACACCATTCTTGGTAAGACTCCAACGAAATTCATCAGACCCGTAGATAATTGTATTGAATCTAACCGCTGAAGTAGTTCGTTCCAAAAGTCAAGGCGGGGACCAATAAGATCACGTCTGAACATTACCGAGGGTGGAGAAGATTCCATCACCTTCTGCAAGGTGTCCCCTTTATAACGAACAATATTGTATAAGGGAGAGTGGTTGTTCCCAACCATTGATCCTCCCAAAAACGTATCTCCGCCCCATTCCTAATGGAGAAGGAGCCAAGCGGAAAAAAGTATTTCTTTGTTTCCATGATGCCAGCCCAGAAGTGTGAATCCCCCGTTTTCCAAAAAACCTGGGATATCGCATTTGAGCCTACATACTTTTTCCGCGGTAGTTGTTGTCATACACCGTCCTCCGTTAATAACCTAGCCAGCTATTTTCCTAGCAAGGCCATGTTCTTAATTTCTAGATCGTGGACCCCAAGTCCACCTTGATTTTTTGGACGACATACAACACTCCATTTTTTCAATCGATATTTTTTCTTTTCACTATCCCCTTGCCAAAAGAATCTTGATCGGAAGTAATCCAATCTATGCAAGACTCCTTGGGTAACTGGAAGAAAGAGATCACATACATTACCATATATGTAAGCACTGAATTTATGAGGGCTAATCTTCCCCCAAGGGATAGGAGCTTTCCTTTCCAACTAGTACGACGTTTCTGAAGTTGTTCTTCGACAATTTTCCATTCGGCCAGGGTTAGTCTCTCATGGTGAATCGGAATACCAAGATAGCTAATTGGAAAACAACCAAGCCCACAGCCGAATAGCTCGGCATAAAAATTGGCATCATCTATGGCCTCGCCAAAATAAAAGTATTCACTTTTATGGAAGTTGATCTTCAGACCTGACAATTGCTCGAATGCTGAAAGAATTAATTTCAGATTACTTGCCTTTGCCAAATTATGATCCATAAGTATAATTGTATCATCAGCATACTAAAGAATTGATAAACCCCCATCAACTAAATGGGGGACCACGCCTTCAATTTGGCAATCGAACTTAGCGCGTTCAATTATAATTGCAAGCATATCCGCTACAATGTTAAAGAGCATCGGGGGCAATGGATCGCCTTGCATGAGTCCTTTTTTTGTCTGGAAGTTATTGACCTAATCCTCTAACTCAACCACTTAGAAGGATAAGCCATCAAATTAATCCAAACTATCAAGCTACGGAGAGCACCCTCAACCCAAAGTACTTCGACAATTTCTCTTCCTTCAGCTTTGTTTTTCATCGTGTGTGCTCATGTCTCGTTAGCTCCATGTTGCGGCCCAAGCAGCTCTAGCGGGCTCTTCTCCTCTGCTTTGCCGTTGTTGCTACCTAGGTTTCTCCCTCTATAAGTAGTCTTAGGGTGTCTCCAATGCTTAATTTGAAGAGAATCCATAGCTAGGCTGGGCCATACAACATGCACAATAGGCTGAAAGCCACCAAAACCTTAAGACCAAGTTGTAGTGTTGGACCTTGCCCAAAAATTTAGTGGGGGCGTAGTGAGTGGGGGGCTTATTCCTTAGCTAAGTGGGGGCCCAAGTAGTAAAACAGTAAACTTCAAAGCTATAAAAATAAAAATTGACTGGGGGCCTAGGCCACACTGGGCCCAACGTGGGTTCGCCCCTGCCAAGTTGGGCATTAAGCTAGGGCCCATGTGCCAGCTTTGTCCAAACACTTTATCGATTCATCCCTCCATGCTAGGTGATAGGGCAAAGGTGTCTCATATTTCGATGAGATGGAGATAATTCTATTTTTTGGTGGAGTTCAGGATTGATGATCTGAATACACGTGCGAAGTACATGCGCAAATGCAATCTATGTACCAATCTCCGGGAGTTACTGATCTTGCAGGTGCACGATCAGCCTCACCAGTGAAAGTCTTAATTTCTACCTGAAATTGATAATAGGTAAGAACTAATATTGCAATCAAGATATTACGTGTATGACGAAAGATTTATTGAAAAGGTGCGATTCCGAATATTTGGTCTTGTTCTGGATGTTGAGCTTAAAATAAGTACATGAGAGTTGCAGCAATGACTAACTTTTAGTCTAAACAACATCTGATCCCAATGACGGCTACCAAGGGGTATACAAGGAGGAAATGAAGGGTTTTCAACCAGCCAAGCAATGGGTGGTTGAAATCCATCCTATATGGGTTTTCCTCCTTAGAGACATACCCTAAAAACTAGTTGTTTTAATTGCTGGAAAAAAATACATGGGTCTGGTCCAAAAATAAAGGTGGTGTATCACCATATCAAGGTATGGACAAAATTATGAAGTATAATCTTGAATAATTCATTGTAACATCCCAAGAATTTCAAAATAAAACAAATGAATTTCACTAGTTCCAAATTTTGGAACCAACAAAAACTTTTAGGCGACTGCTTCCATAGACCCCCAACGTCGAACGGGTATGTTGAGCGGAACACAAGGACGACCCAGATTACTCCGCGGCGAGGGGCAGGATCGTCTTTTCAACTTCGATTCGGGTATAGAAATGCCCGCTCCAAAACCCGCAGGACCCGTTAGCCCGAGGAGGTACGCGTATCACCGCGAGAATACATACACGCCCGTACACCTCTTCCGCGTACACGCCCGTACCCCTTCCGCGTACACGCCCGTACCCCTTCCGCGTACACGCCCGTCAATGCCCACGGGTCCACACACGGGTCCACGCACACGCGCACAGTCCAAAAGAGTCCACTACTTTATCCCCAGTCGGCCGCATCCCCTCCCCACCATCCCCATTTCCGGCAAAAAGCAGAGGAGAGAAAACCCTAACCCTAGTTCTTCGGCGAACGAAGCCTCTCTCCCTACACTCCCATTTCTTCGGCGAAGCACAGATCCGGCAATGGACATGAACCTAGCCGCGGCTGCTGCTGGTTTGGAGGGCGGAGAGGGAGCGGCTGCGGCTGCGGCTGCGGGGGCGGCCGCGGGAGAGGTTGCGGGAGCGGGAGCGGGAGCGGGAGCGGCTGCGCCTTCTGGTGCGGCGGCGGACATCGGCGCGGGAGCTGCTGGTGCTGATCTGGGCGGCATCGCTGATGCGGTGGCTGCTGCTGCTGCTCGCGCCGCTGCCGATAGGGAGGCGGCGTACAAGGAAATCGACGCCATGTACGAGGCCAGCCAGTACGTCCAGCCCTGCGAGGTAAATCTATGTCTCCCCTCTCAGATCTGGTAACCCCTGCAAAGTAGATGTAGTAGATGCGCGTGGATGCTATGTCGATCTGGTAACTGCAGCTATGTCCTCGAGTACATCGAGCCCTGCGAGTTAGATCTACTCCCTCCGTCCAGAAATAAGTGGATCTTGTATTAAAAGCAACAAACATTGGCGAGTTAATATTACTAGTTGAATGCCCGTTGTGATCTTGTATCCAAAGCAACAAACATTCATTTTTCTTGCACTTCTTCTACCATTGTGATCTTGTATCCAAAGCAATAAACTTTGTATTAAAATCATTACTGTGTACCACTATAAGAAGACGATATCATTCAAACTATTGTGGATTCAGCTAAATTATTCTCAAACAACAAATAAGATACAACTACTAAATAAGCCACTTGCCTAATATAAATGAAAGTTGCAGTCATACTAAGTTGGTTTGGAGCTTCTTCATATAGAAATGAGCCTATTTGCCGTTGGGGATTGAAATGGGTCAAGAGCTGAAGGTTTGCTGTTTACCATGATTTGGATACGCAAGAATGTATGATAAACGACTTGAGAACCACTTTTTAATACAGACCTCTCATTTGAATTTTTAAACAAGAAAAACATAGTTAACAGAGTGTTGAACCGTGTAGAAAAGCAATATAAGGCACATCTAAATTTTTACAGACATAAATACTAAACATATGTGCTGACAAGTGTTAAACAAGGAAAAAGTATTGGTATTTCAGACCTTGATTGTGGATCAGGTCCTTGCCCCGTTTCCCTGTAGATTCAGTGAATTATGGGAAAGCTTTTTTATGTAGATCAACACTATATTGTTCTATGCCAACATATGGAAAATAAAGAGTATGTCAGATGGAAAACTCATCATTTACATCCTGATGTATGTATCAAACAAACCAGAAATAATATTTATTATATCAGCTACTGCTTTATGTCTGCCGCTTGCATAAGAACATAAAGTCCTAAGGAAATTCAAACTTATGCTCAAATTATAAACAGAACAGAAAAATAGTAATTGGACTTCCACTAAGAAAAATAAAAGATATGTTCAAATGAAAGCTACTGCTTTCTTCATGAAAAAAGTACTATAGGAAACAAAATCAGCAACATATGTGACAAGGTAACCAAAAATGGATTGCCTTTTGACAACCTGCAAACCTAGAAATTTTAGGTGGTTGAAGAATGCCTACCTACAGTTGATTTGTTTTTGGATGTCGTAGAAACTCTTAGTAAGCTATTATTTTTGAAATTATTCATGCTTAGTAGTGACTCTTCAGGTTTGCCGAATGTGTGGAAAGTCCTTTCTTGGCGGTATGTAAATCTTGTACCAAGATAGAAAGCATAAATACATTATCTTTAACAGTTTGTAAATCGTGTATCCAAACTCCCATGGTTAAAGTTTGCTCTCTATGTTCCTCAGGTATGAATTGTAAGAATTACTCATTAAATTTAGCAGTTAATATTAAGAAGATATGAACTTTGTGAATACCATACCATGTTCTGCATCCTTTAGCCGCTTCCTCACATGTGCCCCTTTATTTGCAGTACAACACAGATGACGACGTCGACGAGGACAACTTTGAGTCCTACGTGCAGAGGCAGGTCAAGGGATTCGAGTCTCGGATTCTGAAGACAGTGCGGAGGGGAAAGCATGCTTGCCCCTTCTGTCCCTGCAAGGTGAAGGACGGCGCGCTGGCTTCCCTTGAGATGCATGCTATGGACACTCGCAACAGCGCCCGCGAGTGGCAGGGCAAGGCTGACCACGAGGCACTTGCAAGGTTTCTGCTGGGTCCTCGCCTTCCCCGTTCCGGCAGGATCCTCAAGAGGCGTCGCAACATCTGAACCTACCATGCATGCCTCAGCCCGATGCTCGCCCCCGTATATATGTTATGTCCTTGGAGCTTATTTCTGTCTGGTTGTAATGGATAACTAAGAACTTTTAGGTTTAATGTGTGTACGTAGAACCTTAAGTTCTACTTATGGAATTTCTTAGTACTAATTAAGAACTTATATCTCCAGTGTTATGCATGAATGCCTGCTTGTTTAGATAAATGCTAGTTATGACTGTTATGCATGAATGCCTGCTTGTTTAGATAAAGGCGCCTTAGATAAATGCTAGTTATGACAGTTATGCATGAATGCCTTGTTTAGATAAATGCTAGTTATAACTTTTAAGCATGAATGCCTTGTTTAGATAAATGCTAGTTATAACTGTTACTCTTTTATCTAGATAAATGCTAGTTATAACTGTTATGCATGAATGCCTTGTTTGTTATTCTCATGCATAGATTGTTTTTCACATAGACTGCTCAGTCTCCGTAGCCAAACTTGTTCGATCCCTCGATAACAAAGTCATTGCCACGTAGAGATGTTATCTAAAATCAACAAGTTTGATTACCATAGAAGGTACAGGTAAGAAAGGAGTAAAAAATAGTCACATATGAGTTTGAGGTAAAAAATAGTCACATATTTGTGTACTTGTGATTATTTCGACGTTGACTAAATAGACCATGCACCATTCCGTGTTAAGTCTCCTAGGTTTCTCACATGAAATAACCATGCACTCAGTTGGACTCACCCTGGCAACCCCATCCACATCCACATCCATCCACTTGATTTGGCATCAAAGGTTTCGTGTGAACACACGAAACCTTTAAAATACTTTTTTTGGTTTCAATTTCCACAAACTAATACATAATTGGGACATGGTTTTCCACAAACTAATACATAATTGGGACATGGTTTTCCACAAACTAATACATATTTTGAACCATGGTGGACACAAATATAAAATTTTGCAAAAAAACTAAACCTAACTAGACCGTGCATCCAAGGTTTCCTGTGTTCACTGCTAACAATCCCCAGTCACCCAAACTGGAAAATCCAGCGGGAGGATGAGGCGAACACCCAGAAACTTCCGTGCACGTATTCGCTGCGAAGAAACAACACTCTTCATCAGTCGTCCTCCTCGTCGGTGCTGTCGCCGTGGTTGTCGTGGTTGTCCCGGCGGCAGCGCGTCTCGTCGAAAACCTTGACGCTCAAGTCCCTGTCGCCATAGTAGGTGAACAGGAGGATGAAGCCGGCTTCGAGTCTGTGGTGGCGCGCGAACTTCTCCCAGCCGATGTGGAGGTACATCTTGCCGCGCCCGTCGTATATCACGTCGACGATCCACCGGTAGAAGCCGGACGAAGCCTCCCGCAGATGCAGCGTGCCCGGTCGATCGTCGCCGGCGACATAGACGGCGAAGGGGTCAGGAAGTCTCTGGATGCCGCGTGGGTCGCCCTTGAGTACGAGGACGAACTCGAACAGCACGGGCCCCTCCACGTCCATCTCCGGCGATGAAGCCGACGGTGTGGCAGGCGACGGCGAGCGTGCAGCTCTGCCGCGGCCACGGCCACGACCACGTCGGCCTCCGCCTCTCCCAGCCATGGCGTCAACTCTTGTTGAGACGGTGGCGGCAAGGGTTGGGGAGAGAGCCTCTAGGGTTTGTGTGTGAAAGGGACGATGAGAGGCGGCCCTTTTTATAGTCCTTAGGGAGGCGATGGAGCGGTGGGTAGGGAACACTCATGGCCCATCCAGCTGGGTTCTCTAGTTTCTTCTGTCTTTTTTTCCAATTCGAATTTAACTGAAATTTAGTAGTTTATTTTTACAGAAATTCAAAAAATGAAAAAACCTTCACAGTTCGTCTTAGAATGGATACGAGAGTGTGTGCAAAAATTTCTGGAGCGTTTCTCGAAGGTCGAAAAATCCACATTCTTAGAAATGGAACCGTTTGGGTTACATCAAACCACTTTTTCTAAGCTAGTCGATTTTTCGACCTTTGAAAAAAAATCCAGTTTTTTTACCCAATATGTCACACGTTTTTGTGAACATAATCCGTTGGTTAAAACTTTTTTTGAATTTTTTGAATTTAACAAGATGTGGTGCTGATTTATTCAAATCAAAACTAAAAAACTTTTCAGTTAGGCCGTCAGACATGTAACGCGGTTTGAACTAAGCCCATTAACGTGGAGCATGGACGCGGGGAAGGAATACTCATGGCCCATCCAGCAGGGTTCTCTAGTTTTCTTCTGTTTTTTTCCCAACTCGAATTTAACTGAAATTTAATAGTTTATTTTCATAGAAATTCAAAAAATGAAAAAAACTTAACACTTCGTCTTAGGATGGATATCAGAGTGTGTGCAAAAATTTCTGGAGCGTTTCTCGAAGGTCGAAAAATCCACAGTTTTAGAAACGGAAACGTTTGGGTTACATCAAACCACTTTTTCTAAGCTAGTCGATTTTTCGACCTTTGAAAAAAAATCCAGTTTTTTTTACCTAATATGTCACACGTTTTTGTGAACATAATCCGTTGGTTAAAACTTTTTTTGAATTTTTTGAATTTAACCACATGTGGTGCTGATTTATTCAAATCAAAACTAAAAAACTTTTCAGTTAGGCCGTCAGACATGTAACGCGGTTTGAACTAAGCCCATTAACGTGGAGCATGGACGCGGGGAAGGTATACTCATGGCCCATCCAGCAGGGTTCTCTAGTTTTCTTCTGTTTTTTCCCAACTCGAATTTAACTGAAATTTAATAGTTTATTTTCACAGAAATTCAAAAAATGAAAAAAACTTAACAATTCGTCTTAGGATGGATATCAGAGTGTGTGCAAAAATTTCTGGAGCGTTTCTCGAAGGTCGAAAAATCCACATTTTTAGAAACGGAACCGTTTGGGTTACATCAAACCAGTTTTTCTAAGCTAGTCGATTTTTCGACCTTCCAAAAAAAATTCAGTTTTTTTTACCCAATATTTCACACGTTTTTGTGAACATAATCCGTTGGTTAAAACTTTTTTGAATTTTTTGAATTTAACCGGATGTGCTGCAGATTTAAAGAAAAATTAAAAAACTAGGCTGTCAGACATGTAACGGGCCAATGCACGCGGGGAGGGAACTCATGGGCCATGGCTTTATCTGTCAACTTTTTTTCGCCTGAATTTAACAGAAATTTATAGGTTTACTATCACAAAAATTGAAATAAATAAAAAACTTCACAAATTTTGGAAACCAATAACTTTTACCTAATTTTTTTCTCTTTTTCATTTAAACACAGATACGAACATTACACAAACCATTACATAGTTTAAAACAAGATTAGAACATTGAAAAATGAGGAAACCTAACTAGTGTCGTCCTCGGGTGTTTCCTGTGTTCGCTGCCAAGAAAGAACACTCCCAGGCACCCAGACTGGAAACGTACACTAGTGGTTCTATTGGCCGGTGGCCATTTTCGCTGCAAAGAAAGAACACTCGAAAATATCTAACTGTCGGTGCTCGAGCTTGACTCGCTGATGTGGTAGTATCTCCGGCAGGATGTGCCGTCGAACACTTTGACGACCATGTCGCCATCCCCGTCGTAGCAGAAGATAAGCTGGCAGCCGGGTTCGAGATCGAGGTAGCGGGCGAACTTGTCCCACCCGGTGTGCAGGTACATCTTGCCCTGGCCGTCGAACAATACCTCGACACGCCATCGACGAAAGTTGCAGCTCGCCTCCCGTAGCTGCAACTCTGCCGGCTCGACGCCATCGACGAACTCGGCGAACTTGTCCGGAAGCCGCTTGATGCCGAGAGGGTCCTGGTCGATGCGTAGGATGAATTCGAAGCACGTCGCCTCCTCCGAAGACAATGACGGCGCTGGCGACGACGAGCGGCTGGGTGATGCTGCTCCAGCACGGCGACCGCGCCCTCGGCCTCGACGGCCTCGACCGCCTCGCCGCCCACCAAAACCAGCCATGGATTCCTTCGCGGGCTTGTGGGTGGGCTGCGCTACGGTGCAGGTTGTGCGGCGGCTAGGGTTTGTGCGGGAGTAGATGAGGCAGCCGAACGAGCGCCGCTATATAATGCCCCAGGCAACCGTGGTCGGCGGCGGCCGCTGTGCACGCGTGGCGTCGCCAATAAATTCATTGGCAGAGGTGGGCGGCGGCTGATGGGCACGCGTGGCGTCGCCAATAGCTTCATTGGCAGAGGTGGGCGGCGGCTGATGGGCACGCGTGGCGTCGCCAATAACTTCATTGGCAGAGGTGGGCGGCGGCCGCTCGGGAGCCGAGGAATGGCCATTCTCACGTGGCGGTCGAAGCGACTCCGGGCGGGCCCTACAATACCTAGCTCTACGCCGTTGGATGGAGGCCGTGCACGGCTGCGATCTGCTGAGCGACGGCGATCCGCGAGAGGCTCACTCCGCAGTATGATTAGTCTAGGGAGGAGACGTGGTTCGGACCGTTGCACGGTTTTGTCCGTCGCAGACTTCGCCATGCATGCGCCGCACCAACTCGAGCGCTCAGCGAGGCAGACGACGATTCAGAGCCATTTATGGTCGACGATTCAGAGCAATAAAGGAAGACTGAATCAGGCGCACCGCATTGACACGGATACACACACGCGCGACGTTTCATTGTAATTGATCGATTTGGCGCCCTATTTATACCCCCTCTTTCCCTCTCCACTCGGCGCGACACACAATCCATATATTCTCCACTTGAAGCTAATCCCCACCCAAGACCTTGCAACGCACCGGTAGGATGCAGTTCAACGCACCGGTCTTCCGTCGGCCTCCTACCGTGCCCGAGCGACGCTACCCGGCGGGCGTCGTCGTGGAGAACACACTCCGCGTGTGGGCCATCTCCAGGTGGAGGGGACCGGTCGAGCTCGCCCGCGCGTTCCTCACCGCCGGCTTTGCCCACCTCCCTTCGGACGCGCCGGTGATGTTTCGCCTCGACGAGGCCCGTGACCACACGCGCGCCTTCCTCTTGTTCCTCACGGTCACCTTCACCAACCGCTACGACGCGTACGAGCTCCTCGGCAAAGTCTTTTGGTGCGGCTGCGAGTTCATAGCATTCACTACGTTCAACATCTACACCAACTTTGAGTGCCACTTTCCCACGCGCAACATGATGCACACCCTTCCCTACAACTTCGACGAGGAGGAGGAGGAGGAGGAGTGAAGTTCACGATGGCGGTGAAGCTGCCGGGGCTACTTGAGGATGGTCATGTTTAGTTTCATTAGTTTTAACATGTGTTTGTTATGTTTCCCGCTTTTTCTATGTCATGTCGTGTGCTACTCGTTTGAATTATGTACGTGCGAAAGGTTGAATTACTTATCTGTACTTTTTATCGTGCAAAAAAGTACTTATCTCATTGTGGAACAAATAACATCAACCCCAAATAAGTTCAACACCCAAAGTAAAAAAGTTCTACAGGTCTATGAGACCTTCCGGACACAAATCCACCCTAGCATTACAACTAGTGGAAATAATATCTGATAATGTTTTTTACGCACGTGCTTTCGCCGCGATGTCAAGGACATCCTTCTTCGCCTTCTCGTGCATGTTTGATTCTGCCATTATAATTTTGGCGGCAGTCATATTCCTGTTCTTGTTTATCGTTTCCTGCAACAATTATTATGTAGTTTAGATTACCGGGAGAGATAAACATGTGTGTAACAAAGATACTATAGATAAGAGGTAACCTGCGAAAATTCGGCCGTTAGTTTATCTCCATCCCAGTGCTCCATACATGCTAACAGGAACAGTCCACATGAGTTCCTGCATATAGATCAGAGGTAAACTATCTGCAATAGGCATCAATAGTAATGGCGTAAGATTAACGGTGGACTCACGTATCACTTTGCATAGGTATTGGGTATCTTTTAATTTCCCATTTCGAAACGTCTGGATACTTCTTTGTTGATATCTCATTGTTCGCAAACTCGACGTCCTTCAAGATTTCTTCTCTCTGTGAAGCATAAAATTTAAGTACAGTGCACTGAGTACCAAAAGGTGGTCTTACATTCCGTGATCAAAAGTCATACCAGCTTTTCCACAAAATCCTTGCTCTGCTCAAGGCGCCATAACGAGTCTAGCACCTGAAATTCCTTCTTGTCACTGTGCATGACGACGGTGACCCAGTGGCATTTGGAAATGTTAACCGAGAAATAAGCCTACCAAAAATACATAGTTAATAATTAATGCATTAATAGTTAATTTTGAAACCTCTCACTTAATAATGTACAAGCAATCATTACCTTGTTAGTGCCAAAATATTCCAGCTCGCATCTTTCGTAGCAACTTGACATTTCTGCAATATCCGTCGTGTCAAGGTTTTTCTTTTTCCATCGCTGCCTTCTCGGTCGATTTTCGACTATAGAATTTGCCCTCCATGCAGGGCATATTGTCCTATCCTTCAATTTTAATCTCAGCTCAGCCAAGTAACACTCAATGACCTGCATATAATTCAAACAGGTGATCACTCCAGAGCACATATATATTCAAGCCTAGGAGAAATAGAAGGATGACATCGGTTGTTGGACTTACAGTGCCGCACAGCCATCCACGGTCAAGGATAGGTTTAAGAAAATCAGCCCTCGCCACAGCCCCGTCTTCATTCTCGTACACAGTCTTACTTCTTTGGTTTTTTTTTGTAGATTTGCATATTATCCGAATATACTCGGCAGCCGCGTCAATTATCTCCGGTGTCAGCGGATTTGATCCGTCCGTGGCATATTCGTTGTTGAACAAAGCATCAGGACCTATCGACAACAACCATATATAGTTAATTATGTGAACAAGATTCCTTGATATAGTGCAAAATATTTCAGAAAATATACCTTTTCTGACTGCGCGTGGAAACCGTTTAGGACAGTTCTCGGTCATCACAATGCTTGGGGAACTTAATTTGCGAGGAGCTTTGCGTTTGCGCTTCCCAGAGACATCTTCCTTTTTCTCCTCCTTTTTGCCACATACATCATCTTTTTTCTCCTCCTTCTTCCCACTTTCTATCGCTTTCCGGCAGATCGTGTTCAAGCTATCAAATTCTTCTAATGCATCTGGAAGAGTTAAATCAATAGTTGCCGAGCAGGACGATTCAGGTGTAGCCTTGTCGTCGATGATTATGGGTACTTCAGGGGTGTCTCCGTGCTTAGGCGCTGGTGTCGTGTACCCAGCATTAGCAGTCTTCTTCTTGTCGGTGGGTGTCACGAAGTTCGAATCATCCATCGGCTCACTCTTCTTACTTGCATCTTCCAATTCATCGTCATGTTGATCCTTAACTGAATTCAAAAATGATGCAGTGCCGTCTGACTTGATGTCGTCAAAGTCCATGAAATCTTTAGGCGGAAGGACGCCATGGCTAGGTGTGGAGGCCGCTCCTTCTTTTTTGTCTTCCACCTCCTGATCTTCGTCATCAGACATGTCAGCCTTGCCTGCCCTGTACGCAACTCCTTTCGCGTTAAGCATTTTTAGGACTTTCTGCAGAACAAAATTCAGAAGGTAATTAATGTCATGCTGTGTAGAGATGCATTTCAGCAGATAGAAGCATACAAAAAATAGTCCATGTCACCTGAGCAGATACGTCTGCAACTTTGTCCATATGTTTGCTTAGTGATGTGTCTATGTGATTGGTCAGTTTAATCAGAATCTGCTCAACCATGACCTCCATTCTTGAACCTGGCGTTTTCATGCTAGAACCTGAAGCTTTAGCTCTTTTACTTTGCTTCCTCTTTGATCTTGGAGGAACGTCAGGTGTGTGGATCACCTCCCTTCTGTGGTTAGCAGATATGTCGTCGTCAATCTAGAAGGAATGCACATGAAGTGATGATGTAAGTCCACATGAAATGATGAAGATAATAGTACATGAGTAAGAGAAAACTTACCAAGCCTGTTCCTCGTCCATGTTGGTATTCAATGTTGTCTCTCTTACTCGCCTCTTCTTCTGTCCAGTTCCTCATCAACGGCTTTGATGACGTCAATTGTGAACCAGTTGGGTGCACTTTTTCATAGTAAATATACTGCATATGTTGGCACAACAGTTAAACACCTTTATACATTGTTGGATTTTTTTTAAGAGAATGGACGTGGTGAGGAGAAATATACCTGAAGCAGGGCTAGGTTGCCGCGGGGCCATTGCACCATCTCATGTTCACTTCGCAGTTTCTTTATATTGTTAATTAAATAAGAACGTGTGAAACCATTGAAGTTCATTTTCTTCAATCGTGACACGTACTTAACAATTGTCCAATACTCCAACGGAACTGTTGAGCTGGACTGTGGTGCAAGAACTGTACCAAGGGCCACAAGAACAGCTCTTCGAAGGAAGTCATCGTCGGCTAATCCGCTCTTGATTGCGTCCGAGATCAATCCATCAATACTCAGACTGCCGGTGGACTTGTTCAGAAAACGAGATGGTATATCATTTTCTGCATATTCCCCATCCTCATAAAGGATGGTGTCAATATCCAGCCCATCTGCTGCTTTGTCCTTGAGACCAAAAATTTCCTCCACATCGACTCCTTTTATAGTAATCGAGGGTTGATCTTTTTGCAAGTTGAATGTTTCTGACTCTGCGTCAAATGCCTTAAACATGAGTCTAAGTATAGACGATCGTGGACTTATACTCTTCATGTGAATCAAGCTTTGTAAATCAGCTTCAGCGAGTTTACATCGCTGAGCTTGTGTCATTCTTGTTACAAAGCCCACCCAACGAACCACATCGCACACACCAATTTTCAACTTACTGTTCATAAAAACGAGTAGATAAATGTCAAAATTTGTGTGCAAGTATAATGCCATGCAACATAATTTCTAAAGTCATATTTATGTTACGTATGAAAGGGCCGGATATTTTTTCTTAGATCATAATTCTATCCGCTATCTTTATCAAAGCGATGATTTGCGTTGAACAAAAATTTCCACTAACAAGTGTTAAGATCTAAAATTCAAAGAACAATTATATTGACATCGATTACTGCCTATGATCTCACCATAATCACAAAAGCTATAAGGATATCATACGTACAGAAACATCCCAAACAAAGAACACGTACTGCATACAAGCAATAAGGCAAGGCAATACCTCGATGTTTGCATGTCTTGTGAGCAGCTAGAGGAGGCTTTCTCGCCGATAAGGGATGGGGAGGGAGGCGGCGGTAGTCAGATCTCACGGATGGCGGCGGCGTTGGGCGAGAGTGCTGGCGCCTAAAAAATGTGGAAGACGAGCTTACCCTGCCAATCTTCGTGATTATCGTGCGTCAAGTTATGGTAGTTTCCTTCATCGCACGAAGGACGTGGGGTAATTGCGCGCGCGGTGCGTTGACCATTAACAGATGGGCCATTAGATTAGCCGTGCGGCCCAGGCCCAGAAGTAAAGGACGCTTTATTAAGAACGAGAGCAAGGTAGAAACCCTACAATTCCCCTTCAACGCCTCTACCTACGACTTCATCTACTCTAGATCGAACGTCGTGCCGCCGGCAAAGTCATGTCTTCCTCGAGCTCGGCCACTATAATCCGGCACCCAAGTTATGGTCCTCTCCCTATGATCAAGTGCACGAGCTGCCGGTGGCGCGTCGTGGAGAGGAAAACAGCCTCCACAACGTCCAACGCCGGCGATTTCGTCAGGTGCAATAATCACAATGTAAGATGTTTTTAATGTTATTCAATATCCGTCTATTGTCATCAGGACTTATGCCAAAATTGTAAGTATGATTAATGTTCGTTATTTCTAGCCGGTTAGAGGAGGATGCAACTTCTGGTATTGGATTGAAAAGTACGCAGATCTGCTCGTGAAGAAGGGTATTGTTCCACCAAACTCACCTATGCTGATTCCCCTAGAAGGAGAAGTGGTTGAAGAAAACGGAGGAGATGGAGAACTACAGAAGCAAGATGCACTAAACAAGGACATGAAGCACCTGAAGAAAATAATTGTAATGAAGCTGAACGAAATTGTGTCAATGCTTCAGATTATAGCGATTCTTCTGGGTATTGTAATTGTACTCTTGGGTTATAAGAACTAAATTTGTAATATGAAATAAAGGATTTAGAAGTAGTGTACTCTCAGCAAGATATATTGCTACAAATTTGTACTGCATTGTTTGTTTTTTACTTAGTTTGTGGATCACATGATTAACCATGCATTTTTCTGCGATTAACTGGCCAACACAGTTCATCATTACTTAACAGGATCATGCATGTTTACAAAACACATCCACTAGCACGACAGGGACACGATAGCTGCCTTACAAGACTTAGATAATAAAACACATAAAAACTAGAAAAACAAGAGTGACAACGCCGTCATATCATCCTCCTTGGCTCCTCCTTGTAAGGATCACTCGTCGTCCTCCGGCATGATGTAGGGGAGGCAGTGCATGTTGCCCGGGTTGGGGAAGATGGCGTAGAAGTTGGTGAAGATGTTGTAGTTGGTGAATGCGATGAACTCGCACCCGCACCAAAACACCTGCCCGAGCAGACGGTGAGCGTCGAACCTGTTGGCGAAAGTTACGAAGAGGCCGATGACGTGGCCGGTGTTGCCATCGTAGTACTCCTCAAGCTCGAACATGCGTGGCGAGCCCGGAGGGAGGTGGCGGTAGCCGGCAGAGAGGAAGACTGAAGCTAGCTCCGTTGGGTCCCTCCACCTCGATATGGCCCACACGCGCAGCTGGTTGTCGCAGACGACTCCGGCCGGGTACTGTCTCTCCGGCACGGTTGCGGGGCGGCGGAACGTAGGGCCGTTGAACTGCATTGTGGCGATCCCCTTGAGATGTGGCGTGTATTGGATTTGGAGGCCGCGCGTTAGATGGGATGGGAGATGGATTTGAATGAGTGTGAGGAAGAGTGAGCACAATGGTGGCTTTAAATAGGCGTGGTCGCGTGGATGGGTGAGGTGAGGGGGCTTGTGAGCTGGTTTCCTTATCCACTAACTGCACATTGAAAAGCAGGACGGCATCCAAAGCGGCGCACGGTTTTTAGTGTGTCAATTAATTCGGCGCGTGGATACAGAACTGCGCGTGTGAACCCTACCTTTTTTAGCATGACGGAAAAACCCGACCGACCGACACGCCCGCGCGTGGAGCTGTTACCACTGCCATGCGACACATCTGCACTCCGCGTCTCAGCGTTTCAGCGTTTCTGCGACGGAGCGACGACTGCAATGAGCGCATGCACGAGGCGAGCACCTCGCATGCATGGCAACACACGCAACGTGGTGGATCGCTGCGCATGCATGGCAGGCCTAGACGGGCTCGTTCGACGATGGCATGCGTGGACGCGCGAGCCAGAGCCCAACGGATATTTCGACGTCTCCTGCCAAACCGCGAGACGCTGGAAGAAAAAAAACGCTAGCCAATCACGTCGCCAAATCGTCGCTCTCGCGGATAGCCCGTTGATTCCTTCTAGAAGACCGATCCAACGGATGCAGTTCAGCACCGTAGCGTTAGATGCACTTAGATGGACGGTCGACGTTTTGTTTTCCAGACCTCTCTCATGTTTTAGCGGAGGAGTGTGCTATCAACTAAATGTTTTGTTTTATTAGCTATTTCTATTTTTATTGTGACTTTGTTGCTAGTAGATGATGTAAATATGCATTAAGTTAATAATTGTGTGCACGACAATCCTTGTGCTAAAAAAATAAACAGAAAAAACTATCTCTTGTTAGCTATCCAAACCATGTGCCAAGTGTGGCCTCACCCTGGCATCCCCAGCCACTTGATTTGCCCCAAAAGTGCATGTTTTGGCCTAAAACCCTATATTTGGGGTGTCTGGGTGCAACTCACCATGGTCTACCCCATATTATTCATGTAAATTCCAAGGGTAGAAGTGTGGGTCATGCATTGGTGCACCCATGTGCCAAGTGTGGCCTCACCCTGGCATCCCCAACCACTTGATTTGCCCCAAAAGTGCATGTTTTGGCCTAAAACCCTATATTTGGGGTGTCTGGGTGCAACTCAACATGGTCTACCCCATATTATTCATGTAAATTCCAAGGGTAGCAGTGTGGGGCATGCATTGGTGCACCCATGTGCCAAGTGTGGCCTCACCCATCCCCAGCCACTTGATTTGCCCCAAAAGTGCATGTTTTGGCCTAAAACCCTATATTTGGGGTGTCTGGGTGCAACTCACCATGGTCTACCCCATATTATTCATGTAAATTCCAAGGGTAGAAGTGTGGGGCATGCATTGGTGCACCCATGTGCCAAGTGTGGCCTCACCCTGGCATCCCAGCCACTTGATTTGCCCCAAAAGTGCATGTTTTGGCCTAAAACCCTATATTTGGGGTGCAACTCACCATGGTCTACCCCAGATTATTCATCTAAATTCCAAGGCAGTGTGGGGCATGCATTGGTGCACCCATGTGCTAAGTGTGGCCTCACCCTGGCATCCCCAGCCACTTGATTTGCCCAAAAGTGCATGTTTTGGCCTAAAACCCTATATTTGGGGTGTCTGGGTGCAACTCACTATGGTCTACCCCATATTATTCATGTAAATTCCAAGGGTGGCAGTGTGGGGCATGAAATGGTGCACCCATGTGCCAAGTGTGGCCTCACCCTGGCATCCCCAGCCACTTGATTTGCCCCAAAAGTGCATGTTTTGGCCTAAAACCCTATATTTGGGGTGTCTGGGTGCAACTCACCATGGTCTACCCCAGATTATTTATGTAGCATGCATGTTTGGGTGCACCCTGGCATCCCCAGCCACTTGATTTGCCCCAAAAGTGCATGTTTTGGCCTAAAACCCTATATTTGGGGTGTCTGGGTGCAACCCACCAAGGTCTACCCCATATTATTCATGTAAATTCCAAGGGTGGCAGTGTGGGGCATGCATTGGTGCACCCATGTGCCAAGTGTGGCCTCACCCTGGCATCCCCAGCCACTTGATTTGCCCCAAAAGTGCATGTTTTGGCCTAAAACCCTATATTTGGGGTGTCTGGGTGCAACCCACCATGGTCTACCCCATATTATTCATGTAAATTACAAGGGTAGCAGTGTGGGGCATGCATTGGTGCACCCATGTGCCAAGTGTGGCCTCACCCTGGCATCCCCAGCCACTTGATTTGCCCCAAAAGTGCATGTTTTGGCCTAAAACCCTATATTTGGGGTGTCTAGGTGCAACCCACCAAGGTCTACCCCATATTATTCATGTAAATTCCAAGGGTAGCAGTGTGGGGCATGCATTGGTGCACCCATGTGCCAAGTGTGGCCTCACCCTGGCATCCCCAGCCACTTGATTTGCCCCAAAAGTGCATGTTTTGGCCTAAAACCCTATATTTGGGGTGTCTGGGTGCAACTCACTATGGTCTACCCCATATTATTCATGTAAATTACAAGGGTAGAAGTGTGGGGCATGTATTGGTGCACCCATGTGCCAAGTGTGGCCTCACCCTGGCATCCCCGCCACTTGATTTGCCCCAAAAGTGCATGTTTTGGCCTAAAACCCTATATTTGGGGTGTCTGGGTGCAACTCACCATGGTCTACCCCATATTATTCATGTAAATTCCAAGGGTAGCAGTGTGGGGCATGCATTGGTGCACCCATGTCCCAAGTGTGGCCTCACCCTGGCATCCCCATCCACTTGATTTGCCCCAAAAGTGCATGTTTTGGCCTAAAACCCTATATTTGGGGTGTCTGGGTGCAACTCACCATGGTCTACCACATATTATTCATGTAAATTCCAAGGGTAGCAGTGTGGGGCATGCAATGGTGCACCCATGTGCCAAGTGTGGCCTCACCTGGCATCCCCAACCACTTGATTTGCCCCAAAAGTGCATGTTTTGGCCTAAAACCCTATATTTGGGGTGTCTGGGTGCAACTCACCATGGTCTACCCCATATTATTCATGTAAATTCCAAGGGTGGCAGTGTGGGTCATGCATTGGTGCACCCATGTGCCAAGTGTGGCCTCACCCTGGCATCCCCAGCCACTTGATTTGCCCCAAAAGTGCATGTTTTGGCCTAAAACCCTATATTTGGGGTGTCTGGGTGCAACTCACCATGGTCTACCCCATATTATTCATGTAAATTACAAGGGTAGAAGTGTGGGGCATGTATTGGTGCACCCATGTTCCAAGTGTGGCCTCACCCTGGCATCCCCAGCCACTTGATTTGCCCCAAAAGTGCATGTTTTGGCCTAAAACCCTATATTTGGGGTGTCTGGGTGCAACCCACCATGGTCTACCCCAGATTATTCATGTAAATTCCAAGGGTAGCAGTGTGGGGCATGCATTGGTGCACCCATGTGCCAAGTGTGGCCTCACCCTGGCATCCCCAGCCACTTGATTTGCCCCAAAAGTGCATGTTTTGGCCTAAAACCCTATATTTGGGGTGTCTGGGTGCAACCCACCATGGTCTACCCCATATTATTCATGTAAATTCCAAGGGTGGCAGTGTGGGGCATGCAATGGTGAACCCATGTGCCAAGTGTGGCCTCACCCTGGCATCCCCAGCCACTTGATTTGCCCCAAAAGTGCATGTTTTGGCCTAAAACCCTATATTTGGGGTGTCTGGGTGCAACCCACCATGGTCTACCCCATATTATTCATGTAAATTCCAAGGGTGGCAGTGTGGGGCATGCAATGGTGCACCCATGTGCCAAGTGTGGCCTCACCTGGCATCCCCAGCCACTTGATTTGCCCCAAAAGTGCATGTTTTTGCCTAAAACCCTATATTTGGGGTGTCTGGGTGCAACTCACCATGGTCTACCCCATATTATTCATGTAAATTCCAAGGGTGGCAGTGTGGGGCATGCATTGGTGCACCCATGTGCCAAGTGTGGCCTCACCCTTGCATCCCCAGCCACTTGATTTGCCCCAAAAGTGCATGTTTTGGCCTAAAACCCTATATTTGGGGTGTCTGGGTGCAACTCACCATGGTCTACCCCATATTATTCATGTAAATTCCAAGGGTAGCAGTGTGGGGCATGCATTGGTGCACCCATGTGCCAAGTGTGGCCTCACCCAAGTGTATGCCACATTTAAGCCACATTTATCATTTTAGGGTTTTAGGGTTTTAGGGTTTTAGGGTTCAATTCAAAATAATTCAAAACATGGTGGAACCTTCCCATGGAGCCTTGTTATGTTACCTACAACTTAGAGAAATAATAATGGAAAAGGAAATATAGAGATATGAAGTTTTTATGCCAAAAGCTTCAAAACCACTTCCTAGTCCATGAGCTACTAGATATGAAGATGCAGGGCTTTCTGCTCAATACACCTCCCAAATACCCACTATGCTTACAAACTTTGTCCAAATGAGTCCAAATTCTTCACACTTGTGTATCTTTGAGTTGCAAACAATATCTAGTCGGCCAAAATATAATATATTTTTCAAATAACACAATTTTACAATTTTTATGCCAAAAGCTTCAATTTCCCTTAGTCCGTTTATTATTTTACAACCCTGGCAGTCGCATATTCCAGTCGCATCCTCCTCTCTCGTATTTCCTCTCTTACTACGGCGGTCACGGCGGCGCGGATCTAACCGTGCGTGCGGCGGCGCGGATCTAACCGTGCGTGCGCCGTGGATCTAAGAGTGCCGGTGAGGTTCTAACCGTCAGAAATAGTTCAAATGTCTCTCTTTGTCTCTCTTTGTCTCTAACCGGTGAGGATTCTATTCTCAGATCTGTTGAATGATGAAGAACACCAAGACGGCGGCCGTGCCGACAGTGGTCATCGATGCCACGAACATTGAAGCCATCGCCTACAACATCGCTTCGACGGCAGACAGACTTCAATGTCGGAGCTGTTGATGTCTCACTTCCGGTGCCGAGAGTGCGATCGATGCCAAGACGATTGAAGCCATCGTCTACAACCGCGCTGCAAAGCCGCCGATCCAGCCCTCCGCAGATCCGTCACTGATGAAGTACACCAAGACACGGCGGTTCCGACACTGGTCATCGATGCCACGAACATTGAAGCCATCGCCGATAACATCGCTTCAACGTTTGATGGCGTAGATGACCGTGTTCGACGCCGCAAATTGGGATAAATTATGATAAATTTGTATTTTTCAATTTTCAAATGGGATAAAATTGTTCGAACTACTACCTCCGTCTCAAAAAAGCTTCTCCACATTCTTGATGTGTCCATGTACATCCGTATGTATGATTTGAATTCTATCCCAACTTGATTGGGAAGATATTGATATGTATTTGATCCGGAGGCTGGTACATGCTTTCACTTTTGGGATCCCTTCACTTTTATAAAATGTTCATGCATTCTAAAATTATCGTGCGCATTACGTAGCACAAGTAGGAAATTGTACACCAAAATACAGTGCTTAGAGCCACAACAAAATACAGTGGTTAGAGCCATCTACTGAATAACAATTCTATACTAAATCGTCTACCAGAACCACATAACTGCTAGGACAGGGATGACACCTAATAAAACTGCACAGATGAATCTACTTTTCTCCTCTCCCATCACTTTAAGTTCATGTTCTAGATTTTCTACCACTTGATCTCTCCCATCTACTGAATAACAAAAGTGCATGTTTTAGCCTAAAACCCTATATTTGGGGTGTCTGGGTGCAACTCACCATGGTCTACCCCAGATTATTCATCTAAATTCCAAGGGTGGCAGTGTGGGGCATGCATGTTTGGGTGCACCCTGGCATCCCCAGCCACTTGATTTGCCCCAAAAGTGCATGCTTTGGCCTAAAACCCTATATTTGGGGTGTCTGGGTGCAACTCACCATGGTCTACCCCATATTATTCATGTAAATTCCAAGGGTGGCAGTGTGGGGCATGCATTGGTGCACCCATGTGCCAAGTGTGGCCTCACCCTTGCATCCCCAGCCACTTGATTTGCCACAAAAGTGCATGTTCTGGCCTAAAACCCTATATTTGGGGTGTCTGGGTGCAACTCACCATGGTCTACCCCACATTATTCATGTAAATTCCAAGGTGTGGGGTATGCATTGGTGCACCCATGTGCCAAGTGTGGCCTCACCCTGGCATCCCCAGCCACTTGATTTTCCCAAAAGTGCATGTTTTAGCCTAAAACCCTATATTTGGGGTGTCTGGGTGCAAATCACCATGGTCTACCCCATATTATTCATGTAAATTCCAAGGGTAGCAGTGTGGGGCATGCATTGGTGCACCCATGTGCCAAGTGTGGCCTCCCTGGCATCCCCACCACTTGATTTGCCCCAAAAGTGCATGTTTTGGCCTAAAACCCTATATTTGGGGTGTCTGGGTGCAACTCACCATGGTCTACCCCATATTATTCATGTAAATTCCAAGGGTAGCAGTTTGGGCATGCATTGGTGCACCCATGTGCCAAGTGTGGCCTCACCCTGGCATCCCCAGCCATTTGATTTGCCCCAAAAGTGCATGTTTTGGCCTAAAACCCTATATTTGGGGTGTCTGGGTGCAACTCACCATGGTCTACCCCATATTATTCATGTAAATTCCAAGGGTGGCAGTGTGGGGCATGCATTGGTGCACCCATGTGCCAAGTGTGGCCTCACCCTGGCATCCCCAGCCACTTGATTTGCCCCAAAAGTGCATGTTTTGGCCTAAAACCCTATATTTGGGGTGTCTGGGTGCAACCCACCATGGTCTACCCCATATTATTCATGTAAATTCCAAGGGTGGCAGTGTGGGGCATGCATTGGTGCACCCATGTGCCAAGTGTGGCCTCACCCTGGCATCCCCAGCCACTTGATTTGCCCAAAAGTGCATGTTTTGGCCTAAAACCCTATATTTGGGGTGTCTGGGTGCAACTCACCATGGTCTACCCCATATTATTCATGTAAATTCCAAAGGTAGCAGTGTGGGGCATGCAATGGTGCACCCATGTGCCAAGTGTGGCCTCACCTGGCATCCCCAGCCATTTGATTTGCCCCAAAAGTGCATGTTTTGGCCTAAAACCCTATATTTGGGGTGTCTGGGTGCAACTCACCATGGTCTACCCCATATTATTCATCTAAATTCCAAGGGTAGAAGTGTGGGGCATGCATTGGTGCACCCATGTGCCAAGTGTGGCCTCACCCTGGCATCCCCAGCCACTTGATTTGCCCCAAAAGTGCATGTTTTGGCCTAAAACCCTATATTTGGGGTGTCTGGGTGCAACCCATCATGGTCTACCCCATATTATTCATGTAAATTCCAAGGATAGCAGTGTGGGGCATGCATTGGTGCACCCATGTGCCAAGTGTGGCCTCACCCTGGCATCCCCAGCCACTTGATTTGCCCCAAAAGTGCATGTTTTGGCCTAAAACCCTATATTTGGGGTGTCTGGGTGCAACCCACCATGGTCTACCCCATATTATTCATGTAAATTCCAAGGGTAGCAGTTTGGGGCATGCATTGGTGCACCCATGTGCCAAGTGTGGCCTCACCCTGGCATCCCCAGCCACTTGATTTGCCCCAAAAGTGCATGTTTTGGCCTAAAACCCTATATTTGGGGTGTCTGGGTGCAACCCACCAAG
The DNA here is from genome assembly GCA_030979885.1 of Lolium multiflorum. NCBI lineage: Eukaryota > Viridiplantae > Streptophyta > Magnoliopsida > Poales > Poaceae > Lolium > Lolium multiflorum. The sequence goes on along the minus strand of JAUUTY010000227.1, from coordinate 140,625 downwards.
GTCTACCCCATATTATTCATGTAAATTCCAAGGGTGGCAGTGTGGGGCATGCATTGGTGCACCCATGTGCCAAGTGTGGCCTCACCCTGGCATCCCCAGCCATTTGATTTGCCCCAAAAGTGCATGTTTTGGCCTAAAACCCTATATTTGGGGTGTCTGGGTGCAACTCACCATGGTCTACCCCATATTATTCATTTAAATTCCAAGGGTGGCAGTGTGGGGCATGCATTGGTGCACCCATGTGCCAAGTGTGGCCTCACCCTGGCATCCCCAGCCACTTGATTTGCCCAAAAGTGCATGTTTTGGCCTAAAACCCTATATTTGGGGTGTCTGGGTGCAACCCACCATGGTCTACCCCATATTATTCATGTAAATTCCAAGGGTGGCAGTGTGGGGCATGCATTGGTGCACCCATGTGCCAAGTGTGGCCTCACCCTGGCATCCCCAGCCACTTGATTTGCCCAAAAGTGCATGTTTTGGCCTAAAACCCTATATTTGGGGTGTCTGGGTGCAACTCACCATGGTCTACCCCATATTATTCATGTAAATTCCAAAGGTAGCAGTGTGGGGCATGCAATGGTGCACCCATGTGCCAAGTGTGGCCTCACCCTGGCATCCCCAGCCATTTGATTTGCCCCAAAAGTGCATGTTTTGGCCTAAAACCCTATATTTGGGGTGTCTGGGTGCAACTCACCATGGTCTACCCCACATTATTCATGTAAATTCCAAGGGTGGAAGTGTGGGGCATGCATTGGTGCACCCATGTGCCAAGTGTGGCCTCACCCTGGCATCCCCAGCCACTTGATTTGCCCCAAAAGTGCATGTTTTGGCCTAAAACCCTATATTTGGGGTGTCTGGGTGCAACCCATCATGGTCTACCCCATATTATTCATGTAAATTCCAAGGATAGCAGTATGGGGCATGCATTGGTGCACCCATGTGCCAAGTGTGGCCTCACCCCTCCACTGATTTGCCCCAAAAGTGCATGTTTTGGCCTAAAACCCTATATTTGGGGTGTCTGGGTGCAACCCACCATGGTCTACCCCATATTATTCATGTAAATTCCAAGGGTAGCAGTTTGGGGCATGCATTGGTGCACCCATGTGCCAAGTGTGGCCTCACCCTGGCATCCCCACCACTTGATTTGCCCCAAAAGTGCATGTTTTGGCCTAAAACCCTATATTTGGGGTGTCTGGGTGCAACCCACCATGGTCTACCCCATATTATTCATGTAAATTCCAAGGGTGGCAGTGTGGGGCATGCATTGGTGCACCCATGTGCCAAGTGTGGCCTCACCCTGGCATCCCCAGCCACTTGATTTGCCCCAAAAATGCATGTTTTGGCCTAAAACCCTATATTTGGGGTGTCTGGGTGCAACTCACCATGGTCTACCCCATATTATTCATGTAAATTCCAAAGGTAGCAGTGTGGGGCATGCAATGGTGCACCCATGTGCCAAGTGTGGCCTCACCCTGGCATCCCCAGCCATTTGATTTGCCCCAAAAGTGCATGTTTTGGCCTAAAACCCTATATTTGGGGTGTCTGGGTGCAACTCACCATGGTCTACCCCATATTATTCATCTAAATTCCAAGGGTAGAAGTGTGGGGCATGCATTGGTGCACCCATGTGCCAAGTGTGGCCTCACCCTGGCATCCCAGCCACTTGATTTGCCCCAAAAGTGCATGTTTTGGCCTAAAACCCTATATTTGGGGTGTCTGGGTGCAACCCATCATGGTCTACCCCATATTATTCATGTAAATTCCAAGGATAGCAGTGTGGGGCATGCATTGGTGCACCCATGTGCCAAGTGTGGCCTCACCCTGGCATCCCCAGCCACTTGATTTGCCCCAAAAGTGCATGTTTTGGCCTAAAACCCTATATTTGGGGTGTCTGGGTGCAACCCACCATGGTCTACCCCATATTATTCATGTAAATTCCAAGGGTAGCAGTTTGGGGCATGCATTGGTGCACCCATGTGCCAAGTGTGGCCTCACCCTGGCATCCCCAGCCACTTGATTTGCCCCAAAAGTGCATGTTTTGGCCTAAAACCCTATATTTGGGGTGTCTGGGTGCAACCCACCAAGGTCTACCCCATATTATTCATCTAAATTCCAAGGGTAGAAGTGTGGGGCATGCATTGGTGCACCCATGTGCCAAGTGTGGCCTCACCCTGGCATCCCCAGCCATTTGATTTGCCCCAAAAGTGCATGTTTTGGCCTAAAACCCTATATTTGGGGTGTCTGGGTGCAACTCACCATGGTCTACCCCATATTATTCATGTAAATTCCAAGGGTGGCAGTGTGGGGCATGCATTGGTGCACCCATGTGCCAAGTGTGGCCTCACCCTGGCATCCCCAGCCACTTGATTTGCCCAAAAGTGCATGTTTTGGCTTAAAACCCTATATTTGGGGTGTCTGGGTGCAACCCACCATGGTCTACCCCATATTATTCATGTAAATTCCAAGGGTGGCAGTGTGGGGCATGCATTGGTGCACCCATGTGCCAAGTGTGGCCTCACCCTGGCATCCCCAGCCACTTGATTTGCCCAAAAGTGCATGTTTTGGCCTAAAACCCTATATTTGGGGTGTCTGGGTGCAACTCACCATGGTCTACCCCATATTATTCATGTAAATTCCAAAGGTAGCAGTGTGGGGCATGCAATGGTGCACCCATGTGCCAAGTGTGGCCTCACCCTGGCATCCCCAGCCATTTGATTTGCCCCAAAAGTGCATGTTTTGGCCTAAAACCCTATATTTGGGGTGTCTGGTGCAACTCACCATGGTCTACCCCATATTATTCATCTAAATTCCAAGGGTGGAAGTGTGGGGCATCCATTGGTGCACCCATGTGCCAAGTGTGGCCTCACCGCATCCCCAGCCACTTGATTTGCCCCAAAAGTGCATGTTTTGGCCTAAAACCCTATATTTGGGGTGTCTGGGTGCAACCCATCATGGTCTACCCCATATTATTCATGTAAATTCCAAGGATAGCAGTGTGGGGCATGCATTGGTGCACCCATGTGCCAAGTGTGGCCTCACCCTGGCATCCCCAGCCACTTGATTTGCCCCAAAAGTGCATGTTTTGGCCTAAAACCCTATATTTGGGGTGTCTGGGTGCAACCCACCATGGTCTACCCCATATTATTCATGTAAATTCCAAGGGTAGCAGTTTGGGGCATGCATTGGTGCACCCATGTGCCAAGTGTGGCCTCACCCTGGCATCCCCCACTTGATTTGCCCCAAAAGTGCATGATTTGGCCTAAAACCCTATATTTGGGGTGTCTGGGTGCACCAAGGTCTACCCCATATTATTCATGGAAATTCCAAGGTGTGGGGCATGCATTGGTGCACCCATGTGCCAAGTGTGGCCTCACCCTGGCATCCCCAGCCACTTGATTTGCCCAAAAATGCATGTTTTGGCCTAAAACCCTATATTTGGGGTGTCTGGGTGCAACTCACCATGGTCTACCCCATATTATTCATGTAAATTCCAAGGGTAGCAGTGTGGGGCATGCAATGGTGCACCCATGTGCCAAGTGTGGCCTCACCTGGCATCCCCAGCCACTTGATTTGCCCCAAAAGTGCATGTTTTGGCCTAAAACCCTATATTTGGGGTGTCTGGGTGCAACTCACCATGGTCTACCCCATATTATTCATGTAAATTCCAAGGGTGGCAGTGTGGGGCATGAAATGGTGCACCCATGTGCCAAGTGTGGCCTCACCCTGGCATCCCCAGCCACTTGATTTGCCCCAAAAGTGCATGTTTTGGCCTAAAACCCTATATTTGGGGTGTCTGGGTGCAACCCACCATGGTCTACCCATATTATTCTTGTAAATTCCAAGGGTAGCAGTGTGGGGCATGCATTGGTGCACCCATGTGCCAAGTGTGGCCTCACCCTGGCATCCCCAGCCACTTGATTTGCCCCAAAAATGCATGTTTTGGCCTAAAACCCTATATTTGGGGTGTCTGGGTGCAACTCACCATGGTCTACCCCATATTATTCATGTAAATTCCAAGGGTGGCAGTGTGGGGCATGCAATTGTGCACCCATGTCCCAAGTGTGGCCTCACCCTGGCATCCCCAGCCACTTGATTTGCCCCAAAAGTGCATGTTTTGGCCTAAAACCCTATATTTGTGGTGTCTGGGTGCAACTCACCATGGTCTACCCCATATTATTCATCTAAATTCCAAGGGTAGAAGTGTGGGGCATGCATTGGTGCACCCATGTGCCAAGTGTGGCCTCACCCTGGCATCCCCAGCCACTTGATTTGCCCCAAAAGTGCATGTTTTGGCCTAAAACCCTATATTTATTATTAGCTATTTCTATTTTTATTGTGACTTTGTTGCTAGTAGATGATGTAAATATGCATTAAGTTAATAATTGTGTGCACGACAATCCTTGTGCTAAAAAAATAAACAGAAAAAACTATCTCTTGTTAGCTATCCAAACCATGTGCCAAGTGTGGCCTCACCCTGGCATCCCCAGCCACTTGATTTGCCCCAAAAGTGCATGTTTTGGCCTAAAACCCTATATTTGGGGTGTCTGGGTGCAACTCACCGTGGTCTACCCCATATTATTCATGTAAGAGGCGGCTGTGGCGGCTGGGTTGGGAGAGAGAGAGTGAGACAGGGGAGAAAGTTGCTTTTGGTATAGGACATTTTGGGGTGGGTGGGGCAAAATGGCACCCACTGACGTGTGGGGCCATCTAGCAGTAGATACCACTGGGTTGGGCCATTTCCGGTAATTTTATGTGGATTAGGGGCCAGCAGGTAAAATGGAACCCTCATTCGCGGATTTTACTAATTTTAATAAATCAGAAATTCACAGACGAAAAACCCTCCTCCGCCTCTCCGCTTCTTGACGGTTCCACTCCTCCTCCCACTCATTTATCTCCGCTTCTTGCCGGTTCCACCCCACTAGACGAAAAACCCTCCTCCTCCGCTTCTGCCTCCTCCGCGCCATGGACGCTTCTTCTTCCTCTTCCTCTGTTCCGCCTCCTCCGCCGTCAGCCATGCAGGCCTTTACTCAGATCAGGACCTTCACCGTCCATGGCGGCAAGGAGATCGATGTTGTCTACACAAACGAGGAGGAGACGATGAGCAAGTACCTGAAGATGTACGCGCAGTGGTATGCGGAAGAAGAAGAGAACAAATTTGTAGGATTGGATCTCGAGTACACTCCGGAGGACCCCAACCACGAAGAAGACAACTACCTCGCCGTCGTTCAACTGTCCATGAGGAACCACGTCCTCGTCTGCCACTATTCTTGGTTTGTAGACCTTAATCTTGCTCTGATTTACTTAATCTTGCTCTGATTTAGTTAATCTTGCTCAGATTTTAGTTAATCGCTAGTGCATGAACCAAGTCACCCTCGAGTGCTCTGTTTTAGTTAATCTCGAGTGCTCTGTTTTCTCTGTTTGAGAGAAAATTGCAACTCACATGCACCATAATTCGCAAGGCAGTTTCAAGAATATGGGATAGTGCATTTTATTGAAAGAAATTGTGGAGAGGGGATTATCCATAATTCTTGTGTTAATGAACCGTGTATTTAGCTATATGATGTTGAATTGTGAATTTAGTTTCAGACCGAGTCATATTTCTGTGTTTTCTAACTGGGAATTCGTGCAACAGCAAGTTACAAATTGGTTCATTTGGGCTAGGTGCAACAAATTAAACTACAAACCGTGCTAGCTGCAAAACTAGTTTTGTTTCTGTGTTTTGTGTAACAAAAGCCACAAAGCATGCATGGTGTCCTGATCTTGCAGATTGAATCTATCCATATGCTCATCTAGCATTTACTGGATTTCATTATACCAAATTAATTATCACAAAGCAAATTTCCGGAGTCCTGATCTTGCATTTGATAGACTTTTGTTAGTTTCAAAATTAATGATGCAAAATGATATTTCAATGACTAAAAAATTGCACTTACACATTTCATAAAAGTGTTGGTCATGCATTCTTTTAGTATCAAATGGATTATGACTAGATAATTTTCAGACTCTTGATCATGCACTTACTAAACTTATGTCAATTTTATTCAAGTTATGAGATTGCATAGACTAAACATTCGTATTCCCAAATTTTATTCAAGTATTGATCTCGCAAGTACTAAATTTTTGCATCAAATTGAATCTATCCATATGCTCATCTAGCATGTACTGGATTTCATTATACTAAATTAATTATCACAAGCAAATTTTCGGAGTCTTGATCTTGCATTTAATAGACTTTTGTTAGTTTCAAAATTATATGATGCAAAATGAAATTTCAATGACTAAACAATTGCACTTACACATTTCATAAAAGTGTTGTTCATGCATTCTATTAGTACCAAATGAATTATGACTAGATAATTTTCAGACTGTTGATCATGAACTTACTAAACTTATGTAGTTTCAAATTTTATATTCAAGCTATGAGATTGCATATAGACTAGCTTCGTAGTCCCAAATTTTATTCAAGTGTTGATCTCGCAAGTAATAATTTTTTGCTTTCAGGACCAACGGGGAATGTCCGGCGCTGCGCTCATTCCTTCAAAATCAAGGAATTGTGTTCTGCACCGTTGACAATAGAGCAGATTTTATAAAGTTATATTACGAGAAGATTATAATTCCTAGGGAGAACTGGATCGATATCCAGAAATTTGTCAACGTCAAAGGTCTCAACGAGAGAGGAAAATTAATGAGGGATGGAATGGCTAGTCTTGCAACTAGCATCATCGACGAGTCGTACAGCCAGATGAAGGACAAATTCCCTCCAGAGAGGCACGATTACTGGGAAGAGCGGCCGTTGTCTGATTTAAACCTGGAGTATGCAGCTAAAGATGCTTACGTGAGCTACCAGCTCTACGTTAAGATATGGTTCTTCCTGCGTTACCTTGTCTTTTGCCCCGGTTGCAAGAAGGAAGACACGCTGAGGGGACATTTGTGTGACAAATGCAATAAAGCAGAGATCGAAGTTGAACGTGCACAGAAAAATGCTGCAGCTGAAATAGCAAGGTTAAATGCTGAACTTGCAAGCGTGCAGGCTGAACTAGCAAGCTTGAAGGCAGCAGCTTCCAGCGACAACACCCAGCAGACAAGTCCCCCTCATGGCAAGCGGAGGAAGATGAATGATGAGCAGTGGCTGGAGAGTAGTGATGCGCCGAAGAGTAGTGATTATTGGCAGAACCTGAGGAAGTCGTGGACTGGTGATGAGCAGAAGAGTGATGATCCGTGGATGACGGAGATGAGTGATCAGCAGAGCCCGAAGAGTGATAATCCGTGGCTGACGAAGCCAGGCAATTACTGACGACTTCTCCAAAGATCCATGCCTAGTTAATTATTTGTACGTATTTGCTTGTCAAGAAACTTTGCTTCTATCATCTGTTTGTTTATGAAGCATCTATTGTGCTCCTTTCCGGATTTTTTGGCTCGGCTTCCCGCATGCGTCGTGGAAGGCCAATGACAACCACACAATTTACTGCTCCACTTCCGATGTTTAAGGCGATATAAATAATATCGAAGGGTAGTTTTGGGAGAAAACGTATACACCGCATCGTGCGCCTTATGCTATGACGAAATTTTGGAAAAATATTTACGCCTTATCCTTTGAGACGGAGGAAGTAACTGTTGTTAATGTGTTTAATTTCTTTATGCAGTACTTTTCGAAGGGATTCACCATGAGCCACGTTATCCCTAATGCTGCCAGCAGAAGTAAAAGTAAAGTCTTATTCATGGAGCATTTAAATTTGGAGCACTTGCACAGAACAGTAAACATCAAAGGCGCGCCAACATCAAATAGACACCCAAAATATAGTTTCAACATCAGTTGGCGCAATGTACTGGCCGTCAGTTGGCGCAACTGACGAAACATCAAAGAAACACCCAATTGGCCAGGCCGCCGGTTGGGGCACTCGATGGGCCTGCCTCGTTTTCGTCCCTCCCGTTTGACGCCTGCCTTATTGCCCTCCTCTCCGCCCTAGCTTCGCGCATCCGCCGGTGGAGCATGGCCGCTGGCGTTGGTGGAGCTTGCCGGCGACGCTGCCCCCTCACAGACGCAAGTCTCGCTTGCTCGTCCTCCGGCATGATGTAGGGGAGGCAGTGCATGTTGCCCGGGGTGGGGAAGATGGCGTAGAAGTTGGTGAAGATGTTGTAGTTGGTGAATGCGATGAACTCGCACCCGCACCAAAACACCTGCCCGAGCAGATGGTGAGCGTCGAACCTGTTGGTGAAAGTTACGAAGAGGCCGATGACGTTGCCGGAGTTGCCGTCGTAGTACTTCTCAAGCTCGAACATGCTTGGCGAGTCCGGAGGGAGGTGGCGGTAGCCGGAAGAGAGGAAGCATGAAGCTAGCTCCGTTGGGCCCCTCCACCTCGATATGGCCCACACGCGCAGCTGGTTCTCGCAGACGACTCCGGCCGGGTACTGTCTCTCCGGCACGGTTCCAGGGCGGCGGAACATAGGGCCGTTGAACTGCATTGTAGCGATCCCCTTGAGATGTGGCGTGTATTGGATTTGGAGGCGGTTAGATGGGATGGGAGATAGATTTGATGAGTGTGAGACAGAGTGAGCACAATGGTGGCGTTAAATAGGCGTGGATGGGTGAGGTGAGGGGGCTTGTGAGCTGCTTTCGTGTTATCCACTAACTGCACATTGAAACGCAGGACACGGCATCCAAAGCGGCGCACGGTGTTTAGTGTGTCAATTAATTAGGCGCGTGGATACAGAACTGCGCGTGTGAACCGAAACCTTTTTCAGCGTGACGGAAAAAACCGACCGACCGACACGCCCGCGTGAAGCTGTTACCACTGCCATGCGACACATCTGCACGCCGCGTCTCAGAGTTTCAGCGTTTCAGCGTTTGTGCGACGGAGCGACGTCTGCAACGAGCGCATGCATGGCAACACGCAACGTGGTGGATCGCTGCGCATGCATGGCAGGCCTAGACGGGCTCGTTCGACGATGGCATGCGTGGACGCGCGAGCCAGAGCCCAACGGATATTTCGACGTCTCCTGCCAAACCGCGAGACGCTGGAAGAAAAAAAAACGCTAGCCAATCACGTCGCCAAATCGTCGCTCTCGCGGATAGCCCGTTGATTCCTTCTAGAAGACCGATCCAACGGATGCAGTTCAGCACCGTAGCGTTAGATGCACTAAGATGGACGGTCGACGTTTGTTTTCCAGACCTCTCTCATGTTTTAGCGGAGGAGTGTGCTATCAACTAAATGTTTTGTTTTATTAGCTATTTCTATTTTTATTGTGACTTTGTTGCTAGTAGATGATGTAAATATGCATTAAGTTAATAATTGTGTGCACGACAATCCTTGTGCTAAAAAAATAAACAGAAAAACTATCTCTTGTTAGCTATCCAAACCATGTGCCAAGTGTGGCCTCACCCTGGCATCCCCAGCCACTTGATTTGCCCCAAAAGTGCATGTTTTGGCCTAAAACCCTATATTTGGGGTGTCTGGGTGCAACCCACCATGGTCTACCCCATATTATTCATGTAAATTCCAAGGGTAGCAGTGTGGGGCATGCATTGGTGCACCCATGTGCCAAGTGTGGCCTCACCCTGGCATCCCCAGCCACTTGATTTGCCCCAAAAGTGCATGTTTTGGCCTAAAACCCTATATTTCGGGTGTCTGGGTGCAACCCACCATGGTCTACCCCATATTATTCATGTAAATTCCAAGGGTGGCAGTGTGGGGCATGCATTGGTGCACCCATGTGCCAAGTGTGGCCTCACCCTGGCATCCCCAGCCACTTGATTTGCCCCAAAAGTGCATGTTTTGGCCTAAAACCCTATATTTGGGGTGTCTGGGTGCAACTCACCATGGTCTACCCCATATTATTCATGTAAATTCCAATGGTAGAAGTGTGGGGCATGCATTGGTGCACCCATGTCCCAAGTGTGGCCTCACCCTGGCATCCCCATCCACTTGATTTGCCCCAAAAGTGCATGTTTTGGCCTAAAACCCTATATTTGGGGTGTCTGGGTGCAACCCACCATGGTCTACCCCATATTATTCATGTAAACTCTAAGGGTAGCAGTGTGGGGCATGCAATGGTGCACCCATGTGCCAAGTGTGGCCTCACCCTGGCATCCCTAGCCACTTGATTTGCCCCAAAAGTGCATGTTTTGGCCTAAAACCCTATATTTGGGGTGTCTGGGTGCAACTCACCATGGTCTACCCCATATTATTCATGTAAATTCCAAGGGTAGAAGTGTGGGGCATGCATTGGTGCACCCATGTGCCAAGTGTGGCCTCACCCTGGCATCCCCAGCCACTTGATTTGCCCCAAAAGTGCATGTTTTGGCCTAAAACCCTATATTTGGGGTGTCTGGGTGCAACCCACCATGGTCTACCCCATATTATTCATATAAATTCCAAGGGTAGCAGTGTGGGGCATGCATTGGTGCACCCATGTGCGAAGTGTGGCCTCACCCTGGCATCCCCAGCCACTTGATTTGCCCCAAAAGTGCATGTTTTGGCCTAAAACCCTATATTTGGGGTGTCTGGGTGCAACCCACCATGGTCTATCCCATATTATTCATGTAAATTCCAAGGGTGGCAGTGTGGGGCATGCATTGGTGCACCCATGTGCCAAGTGTGGCCTCACCCGCATCCCCCACTTGATTTGCCCCAAAAGTGCATGTTTTGGCCTAAAACCCTATATTTGGGGTGTCTGGGTGCAACCCACCATGGTCTACCCCATATTATTCATGTAAATTCCAAGGGTAGCAGTGTGGGGCATGCATTGGTGCACCCATGTGCCAAGTGTGGCCTCACCCTGGCATCCCCAGCCACTTGATTTGCCCCAAAAGTGCATGTTTTGGCCTAAAACCCTATATTTGGGGTGTCTGGGTGCAACCCACCATGGTCTACCCCATATTATTCATGTAAATTCCAAGTGTGGCAGTGTGGGGCATGCATTGGTGCACCCATGTGCCAAGTTTGGCCTCACCCTGGCATCCCCAGCCACTTGATTTGCCCCAAAAGTGCATGTTTTGGCCTAAAACCCTATATTTGGGGTGTCTGGGTGCAACTCACCATGGTCTACCCCATATTATTCATGTAAATTCCAAGGGTGGCAGTGTGGGGCATGCATTGGTGCACCCATGTGCCAAGTGTGGCCTCACCCTGGCATCCCCAGCCACTTGATTTGCCCAAAAGTGCATGTTTTGGCCTAAAACCCTATATTTGGGGTGTCTGGGTGCAACCCACCATGGTCTACCCATATTATTCATGTAAATTCCAAGGGTAGCAGTGTGGGGCATGCATTGGTGCACCCATGTGCCAAGTGTGGCCTCACCCTGGCATCCCCAGCCACTTGATTTGCCCCAAAAGTGCATGTTTTGGCCTAAAACCCTATATTTGGGGTGTCTGGGTGCAACTCACCATGGTCTACCCCATATTATTCATGTAAATTCCAAGGGTAGAAGTGTGGGGCATGCATTGGTGCACCCATGTCCCAAGTGTGGCCTCACCCTGGCATCCCCATCCACTTGATTTGCCCCAAAAGTGCATGTTTTGGCCTAAAACCCTATATTTGGGGTGTCTGGGTGCAACCCACCATGGTCTACCCCATATTATTCATGTAAACTCAAGGGTAGCAGTGTGGGGCATGCAATGGTGCACCCATGTGCCAAGTGTGGCCTCACCCTGGCATCCCTAGCCACTTGATTTGCCCCAAAAGTGCATGTTTTGGCCTAAAACCCTATATTTGGGGTGTCTGGGTGCAACTCACCATGGTCTACCCCATATTATTCATGTAAATTCCAAGGGTAGAAGTGTGGGGCATGCATTGGTGCACCCATGTGCCAAGTGTGGCCTCACCCTGGCATCCCCAGCCACTTGATTTGCCCCAAAAGTGCATGTTTTGGCCTAAAACCCTATATTTGGGGTGTCTGGGTGCAACCCACCATGGTCTACCCCATATTATTCATGTAAATTCCAAGGGTAGCAGTGTGGGGCATGCATTGGTGCACCCATGTGCCAAGTGTGGCCTCACCCTGGCATCCCCAGCCACTTGATTTGCCCCAAAAGTGCATGTTTTGGCCTAAAACCCTATATTTGGGGTGTCTGGGTGCAACCCACCATGGTCTACCCCATATTATTCATGTAAATTCCAAGGGTGGCAGTGTGGGGCATGCATTGGTGCACCCATGTGCCAAGTGTGGTCTCACCCTGGCATCCCCAGCCACTTGATTTGCCCCAAAAGTGCATGTTTTGGCCTAAAACCCTATATTTGGGGTGTCTGGGTGCAACTCACCATGGTCTACCCCATATTATTCATGTAAATTCCAAGGGTAGAAGTGTGGGGCATGCATTGGTGCACCCATGTCCCAAGTGTGGCCTCACCCTGGCATCCCCATCCACTTGATTTGCCCCAAAAGTGCATGTTTTGGCCTAAAACCCTATATTTGGGGTGTCTGGGTGCAACCCACCATGGTCTACCCCATATTATTCATGTAAACTCTAAGGGTAGCAGTGTGGGGCATGCAATGGTGCACCCATGTGCCAAGTGTGGCCTCACCCTGGCATCCCTAGCCACTTGATTTGCCCCAAAAGTGCATGTTTTGGCCTAAAACCCTATATTTGGGGTGTCTGGGTGCAACTCACCATGGTCTACCCCATATTATTCATCTAAATTCCAAGGGTAGAAGTGTGGGGCATGCATTGGTGCACCCATGTGCCAAGTGTGGCCTCACCCTGGCATCCCCAGCCACTTGATTTGCCCCAAAAGTGCATGTTTTGGCCTAAAACCCTATATTTGGGGTGTCTGGGTGCAACCCATCATGGTCTACCCCATATTATTCATGTAAATTCCAAGGATAGCAGTGTGGGGCATGCATTGGTGCACCCATGTGCCAAGTGTGGCCTCACCCTGGCATCCCCAGCCACTTGATTTGCCCCAAAAGTGCATGTTTTGGCCTAAAACCCTATATTTGGGGTGTCTGGTTGCAACCCACCATGGTCTACCCCATATTATTCATGTAAATTCCAAGGGTAGCAGTTTGGGGCATGCATTGGTGCACCCATGTGCCAAGTGTGGCCTCACCCTGGCATCCCCAGCCACTTGATTTGCCCAAAAGTGCATGTTTTGGCCTAAAACCCTATATTTGAGGTGTATGGGTGCAACCCACCATGGTCTACCCATATTATTCATGTAAATTCCAAGGGTAGCAGTGTGGGGCATGCATTGGTGCACCCATGTGCCAAGTGTGGCCTCACCCTAGCATCCCCAGCCACTTGATTTGCCCCAAAAGTGCATGTTTTGGCCTAAAACCCTATATTTGGGGTGTCTGGGTGCAACCCACCATGGTCTACCCCATATTATTCATGTAAATTCCAAGGGTAGCAGTGTGGGGCATGCAATGGTGCACCCATGTGCCAAGTGTGGCCTCACCCTTGCATCCCCAGCCACTTGATTTGCCCCAAAAGTGCATGTTTTGGCCTAAAACCCTATATTTGGGGTGTCTGGGTGCAACTCACCATGGTCTACCCCATATTATTCATGTAAATTCCAAGGGTGGCAGTGTGGGTCATGCATTGGTGCACCCATGTGCCAAGTGTGGCCTCACCCTGGCATCCCCAGCCACTTGATTTGCCCCAAAAGTGCATGTTTTGGCCTAAAACCCTATATTTGGGGTGTCTGGGTGCAACCCACCATGGTCTACCCCATATTTTTCATGTAAATTCCAAGGGTAGCAGTGTGGGGCATGCATTGGTGCACCCATGTGCCAAGTGTGGCCTCACCCTGGCATCCCCAGCCACTTGATTTGCCCCAAAAGTGCATGTTTTGGCCTAAAACCCTATATTTGGGGTGTCTGGGTGCAAATCACCATGGTCTACCCCATATTATTCATGTAAATTCCAAGGGTGGCAGTGTGGGTCATGCATTGGTGCACCCATGTGCCAAGTGTGGCCTCACCCTGGCATCCCCAGCCACTTGATTTGCCCCAAAAGTGCATGTTTTGGCCTAAAACCCTATATTTGTGGTGTCTGGGTGCAACTCACCATGGTCTACCCCATATTATTCATGTAAATTCCAAGGGTAGATGTGTGGGGCATGCATTGGTGCACCCATGTGCCAAGTGTGGCCTCACCCTGGCATCCCCAGCCACTTGATTTGCCCCAAAAGTGCATGTTTTGGCCTAAAACCCTATATTTTCCCTCTTAAATATAAAAAAGAAAAAAAATTAAACAAAGGCTGCCTTGCTTGGACGATGATCCGGCCCACGAATCGAATTTCCGGCACGAAACGATCAAGCCCACCCACCCAACATATTAGTTAACAACTTTAATTGTGCAGGGCGTAATTTGCGGCAACACGTACTACCCATCACGGGTAACCCACACCCCCACGAACTATATCATCGTCGTCTTTTCACACCGTTTCATCTCAGCGACGTCTGGGCGGCCGACCAAGCAACATCTTTCACCTGTTCATCTGAGAGAACTAGTGTTGATCATCGACGGCACCCCTTTGCCATGGATCAGGTATGTCAAGACTTTCACCTGTCGTAATATTATTTGACTTGTCGTCGAGATAGATCGCAAATTAGGTATGGGAGGCCGCCATGGGAATCGACCAGATCAACACATCCAAAATCTCATTGGATAGAGTCGGCGCTTCATACTTATTAGATTATACGTACTTAACAGATTCTAGTTCTCCGAAAACCCCTTTCGGGTAGATCATAAACACAAGTATATATAATGTCCTTAGGCCGCCATGTCCTTAATGTGTAATCTACAACTATGGTTAGATCATCCAGGGCAGATTAACGTTTGGGTAAATAATCGATTGTCCCCTCCTTATTTTATCACAAAGATTTGCACTAATCGCCACTAGTTAGATCTCTATATCCGGGACGCTTGAGTATTCCACACAAGAACTCATCAGTTATATGTGTTGTACACTTTGCTAGGTGGCACAACGTGTTAGCCCACGGCGTTGCGGTGCTGCTGTGAGGAAGAACAAAAAGCATATCGTAAGAGGTACACAAATTTAGGACACTCTTGTTTTCCAAGGAAATTGTAATATTCTGGTTTATGTATATAATTTTGTATGCAGGTCCTAACTGTGAGGAGGGTGAGGATTTTGAAGGTTTCATCAGGTATGCCAATCGCGTAAGAATGGATGATGCACAATTTGCTACATTGAAACAGCTAGTTGACAAGCACATGCCAAGAAAGCCACCGTATGTCTGCACGATCAAAAAATCAAACGTCGTGAAGAATAAAGCAAAAATGGTAAGCGCTGGATTACACACCAAAATTTTCACAGTTTCCTAACATAGCTGATTGAATTCTCTAATTGACTGTAATCTTATATGCAGTACTTCTCGAGGGGATTCACACTAAACCACATTGCTAGGCATACACAGCTACCAGCAGAAATAGAAGTTTATTCATCGAATACTAAAATTGCAACAGTTAAGATGGTGATGAGCAAGTCACAGGTCAATGGAAAAGGCAAAGGAGGTGCCATGATAACAACAAACTGGATGGAGGTTGTGAAGAAGACTAATATGAGAGTTAAAAACGTGTTTGTGTTCTGGTTCCGTGGTAGCCGCGGTGGTGGTCTCAAGCTTCTGGTTGATATTCTCTGAAATCAACAAAGGCATTACATTATTTTTACAATTAGCTTATTTGTCCAAGTTGGAAGTCATGCTGAGACATTTTGATGTTTGTTGCAAACTTTATTTGACGTTTATGTCATACTGTTTTCAAATTATTCATGAATGTCAGTAGTGGTTCAAATTTTAAGTTTACTGAAATTATAATGCATTGTAACCACGAAAAAACGCCGTGAAATAACCTTGCTCTCCGTCCATCTCCTCTCATTCCGACTATCAAACGCCGTCGCTAAGAGAATCTGTTTGAGCTACTTTGATTACTCTGCGCATAAGGTGTGAAAATTAATTTCTATTTGCAGCAGTATTACGACATGAGTAGTACTAATTAAGGTAACAACATGAATTAGCGGGCAATTATTCAAAAATGTGTACCTTTGATTGTACTAATTAAGGGGACAACATTAATAATCGATCCCCGTAATTGACTACGCCTCCAAACTATCGAATCCCAACCTTCCCCACTAATTAAGGTAACGACATTATTTAGGGAAACAAACTTTGTCACGTTGATATCGACCCTCCCACGAATTAAGGTAACGACATTATTTAGGGAAACAAACTTTGTCACGTTGATATCGACCCTCCCACGAATTAAGGTAACAAGATTATGATCGCCTTTTGCCCACTTCCACCTATATAATCGCCTCATCTAACCTCATATCGTCTCTCATCGAAGCCTGGACGGGAAGAGCGGCGTCTGCGAAGTTACAATGGAAGATGATGTAAGTCATACGCAACTCATCTCGTGTTGTCTATATTTAATATCAGATCTAATCTAGTCAAGTACAAACTCGTCTCTTCCGATTGCCCGATGCCCTATTTTCTCTGACGGTGATCGATGCCCTAACCATCTTAGGACTCAAATTTGTACGTGTTACATCTTTTCTATATTCAACTAGGTGGCATCGTTTGCTCGTGTTCGTCATGTTCGTGCTGCTCTTAAGTTGCACAAAAAGCTGAATATAAGAGGTCCGAAATTACCTCCCATTTATGTCTTCCATGCGATTCTATTGTTGGGCCTGATCTATTTAATACTTACGCAGGTCCTAGAATAAAGTGTGAGCATGAGTTCGAGGTGTTTGTTGAGTATGCAAATCGAGTAGCTATGGATGATGGAGAATTTCGTTATCTGAGAGATACAGTTGATTATCTGAGAAGTAATGTTCAGAAAACTAATCTGAAAGCACCAATATATGTCTGCACCATAAAAAAATCACACGTCCAGGAGGGTAAAGCAAAAATGGTAAACATTACAGTACACACCAAGAGATTTATATTTATTTTCTACACCGTAACTGTTGTTTATATGTTTGATTTCTTTTATGCAGTACTTTTCGAAGAGATTCACCATGAGCCACATTATCCCTAATGTTGAACTGCCATCAGAAGTAGAAGTCTTATTCTTAGGAAAGGCTCGCCTCAAAGTTAAGATGGTGATGGACAAGTCAAAGGTGAAAGGCAAAGCCAAAGGAGGTGCCATGATAACATCGAACTGGAAGCAACTGGTGAAACTGCACGATATGAGAGTTAGTGACATATTCATCTTCGCTTTTGGTCGAAGCGTCGTCGATGGTGAATTCAAGATGGTAGTAGATAGGCTCTGAAATATGAACACTTAGTTCATACTCCAAATATTTTGTTATGTTTTTCAAGAACCATTGTGTCATCGATTTTTTATCTTCAACTTATTTTCTGTTCATGGACTTCCGTGTGTGTTGCTCCATCGTGAGTCCGTAAAGTGTTTTCGTAAGTAAAACGTCCGTATGTATAGCATTTACTGACCGTCCATTGGGGCAACTGACGACCCAATTTGCTGCACGGCAGCCTAGGCGACGCATTTACCGTGGCGCCTGCGCGTGGATAACCAGTGGCTCCTGCGCGTGGTTTACCGGTGGCGTCCCAACTAGATATGTCGCTTCACAACCGGCGAGCCATTAAACAGGAGGGGAACGGATTCGGTGGCATCATAATAGCGAACACGCGTGGCCTCCCAGTCAACAGGTCGTCAACAGCGAACACGCGTACAAGGCCGCAGCACCACTCACTCGGTTCACCGACAGTCCATTTTATCCCATCCAGTGGAGCACATCAGGCCATCCCGCACCAAACCCTAGCTAGCCCATAACCTAAACCCGCCGCCGTCGAGCAGCCGTAGCAAGCGATGGGCCTCAACGACCACGAAGCCGGAGGGAGCAGCGCCCGCGGAGCTAAAATCCGCCGTGCGGCCCCTCGTCCTCAGAGCCTCAACCCCGACGAAGCGACGATCTTGGCCGAGGCGCGGCTGCTCGTTCCGCCGTACTGGCACCTGCCAGCTGGTTGGAGGGTGAGCGCCGCCGGGTACGCCATCCCGCCGGTCCCTGAAAAAGACGAAGATCTGCGCGGCTACATCCGCCGCCGTCGAGCTGCCCTCACGCCGTGGGATCGGGCGAACCCAGACTGGGGGGAGGACAGCGCCTTGTGGAGGCCCCGGTTCGAGATGGAGCGCCTCGACGAGCTAGCCAACCAGTACGGTATGTACGCCGGCGGGAGGTACAATCAACTAGGGCGGCAGTCCTTCTGGGCCGGCAAGGACGTGGACACCGTGCTCGCGGCGCACGGCTATGTCCCTCTTCCTCGCGGCGCGCCACGCCGCCTACCACCACCGTACGGCGAACCACGGGCACCTCCAGCTCTTCCGCCGCGCCGGCACGAAGGGATCGTCCTTCCACCTCCAGCGACAAGCGAGCCGCGGGACCAAATTCCGATTCGCGGCCCTGCACCTCATCTGCGCGTTCCCAAGCCGGAGCCGCAACCGGATCCGGAGCCCGAGCCGCAGCCGAGGTGGACTGCGTATCTCAATTACCAGTCGGAGATTCGGGCTCCCGACGACCCCGCCGACACACCGGGCTTCACCCAGGCGCTCCAGCAGTCCAAGGCCGAAGTGGAGGACGACAAATGGTGGTCCTCCGACGACGATGAGGACGTGATATTGGGAGATGTGGAACTGAGTTACCAGGCCCAGATGCGGGCTCACGATGACCCAGCCGATACACCGGGGCTCGCCAAGGCGCTCCAGGAGTCCAAGGTCGAAGAAGAGGGCGGAAAATGGTGGTCCTCCGACGAAGAGGATTAGCCGGGTGGCATGTCTTGGAGGGACAAGCAAGATGTAGAGGCCGCCGATTTAGTGTTTTTTTCTTCCCTTTGCTGTTCAATCTTGTGTAAGAAACTTAGAAGGAATGAAAATCCTCTGTCGGCCCTATGTTTAATGCCAGGTGTCTTAACTTTCTTGCATTTTCTAGTTTATTAGTTCAAAAGACGTAGCTTGGTTAAGATCTAGGGTAAAAAATGAGTAAAAAATATTCACATATTGGTAGACTTGTGAACCCAAAACAAATAGTCTGTAAAAAATAGACCTCTTATTTTTGTTCAAAATGAAATATGCCCTATATATTGTTGACTAAAGGTGCATTGGTTTCACAAAGTCTCGTAGGGTTCTGACATGAAATAACCGTGTAGTCAGTTGGAATTAGTCACATGTTGGGCCTTTTGTTTCTGTTGTGCCCGGTTTTTGTTGGCCCATTTTTATAGCCCGAGGCTTTTGTGCGGAGATTGTCTGCGGTTATTGTTGAAGCGGGGACACCGAGCGGCGAGGAGCGACGGCGAACGGCGACGGCGACGGCGAGAGCGAGAGCGGAGGCGCTTCTTCTTTTGGTCGTAGCCCCGGTGGTACTTTTCTGAGCCCCTGCACTACATCCTGCACGCCCCCCTCCACGACTTGCTGCCGCGCGCCGCCGCTGATGTAGGGTAGCTATCTATTAGGGTTAGTACCCAGAAATCTAGGACATCAGCAGGAGTTTGTAGTTCATTGTGAACATTGATTTAATTCTTTGGATTTCTGTTATTGGAATGTTTCGAATGTGTTTGATATGTTATATTATTTTTGTCAGAGATGGATGAAGAAGCAGGATGTCTTATTTGTGGCCAGCCTGACACTAACTGCTTCCGGTCCAAGCGTCGTGCATTTTCATTTGATGTAGCGATGGTGCATTTGTTTGAAGAACTAATTGTATGTATGTTTTGCATAGTACAAGCTAGATATACATTATTTCCCCGCCGTGTTCAATTCTTTTCTAAATAAATTGTTTTTTGTGTTCAATTCTTCAGGCCGTGCCTTGCCATGCTAGGGAGATGCTACATAGTTTAGTAGATAAGTGGGTTGTTGCTGAATGCAATCATGGTTCTGTTTATCATTTCCATGTGGAGAAGACTGAAGCAAGAACTTACCTTTGTGGACCATTCTGGAGTTCTTTTGTAGACTCTTATGTTATGGATGAAAATGACATTGTGGAGTTCACATATGATGAAACTACTTCCAAGTTTGAAGTTGTTGTATTCAATGCTGACCGTGACGAAAAACCATGGGTTCAGTTACCAGGCATGTTTCTTTGTTTCTAATTATTATTGTGATATTGTTTTCACATATTTCTCATTGTTCATTCTGTTTTATTTTTTTGTTTGTTCAGATTGTTGGGAGGTTTTGGAGTGCTGCAGAGTTACTTTTGAGAAAACCATTTTCTCAAATTTGCTAGACATTAACTCCGCAGAGATGAATGCAGTTACATGGGCTATATTCAAAGAGCTAAATAAAGTGGAGGAAAACGAATTCCTCGATTTCTTTGAAGTACCTCAGTTCTTTGTGACGAGGTTGAATGAATCTTCTCTTACTCGTTTGGTTAGTAACTTTTTCACTTGTTTTTAA
Organism: Lolium multiflorum; assembly: GCA_030979885.1. Lineage (NCBI taxonomy): Eukaryota > Viridiplantae > Streptophyta > Magnoliopsida > Poales > Poaceae > Lolium > Lolium multiflorum. The sequence goes on along the minus strand of JAUUTY010000227.1, from coordinate 120,256 downwards.
GTTTCATTCATAACATACAAACAGTGTTAACGTTTTCTTTGTTTATATTTTACTTTTTTGTAGCTCATTCCATTTGATGTTGCACGTGGATACTATAGGCCGAGAGAAGGTGCTGCTATTTTTTATAGCAGATCTATTAATGGACAAATGGTTGGAGCTTATACAATCTACAAGGGGCAGCATATTGAGTTTGTAGATGGATGGAATGCGTTCTGTGTAGCAGCTCATCTTGTGATAGGTTCATTAGTATGTCTGAAGATTGAGTTCAGGGATTTGTGCATCAGGCTTGAGATTGAAGATATCACATTATAAGATATGCATATGGATGAATCCTCATAGAATGAAAGGAGAAATTGTAATTCATCTTTGTATTCGGGTTGTACTATTTTTATTTCAGCAAAAACTTTCGTGCGTTTTGTAGTAAAAACTAATTTTTGTAATTCAGACTATTTTTAGTGTCACACGTTTTTTAGGACATAATACGTTGGTTAATTCTGTTTCAACCCTAAATGCACATGTGCTGCTGATATATTCGGTTAACATTCCGGACAGGTAATAATAGGCCGGTTTGTACTAAGCCCATTAACGTGGAGCATGGACGCAGGGAAGGAATACTCATGGCCCATCCAGCAGGGTTCTCTAGTTTTCTTTTGTTTTTTTTTCAACTCGAATTTAACTGAAATTTAATACTTTATTTTCACATAAATTCAAAAAATGAAAAAACCTTCACACTTCGTCTTAGAATGGATACGAGAGTGTGTGCAAAAATTTCTGGAGCGTTTCTCGAAGGTCGAAAAATCCACATTCTTAGAAACGGAACCGTTTGGGTTACATCAAACCACTTTTTGTAAGCTAGTCGATTTTTCGACCTTCGAAAAAAAATCCAGTTTTTTTACCCAATATGTCACACGTTTTTGTGAACATAATCCGTTGGTTAAAACTTTTTTTGAATTTTTTGAATTTAACCAGGTTTGCTGCAGATTTATTGAAATCAAAACTAAAAAACTTATCAGTTAGGCCGAAAGACATGTAACGCGGTTTGTACTAAGCCCATTAACGTGGAGCATGGACGTGGGGAAGGAATACTCATGGCCCATCCAGCAGGGTTCTCTAGTTTTCTTCTGTTTTTTTTCAACTCGAATTTAACTGAAATTTAATAGTTTATTTTCACGGAAATTCAAAAACTGAAAAAACCTTCACACTTCGTCCTAGAATGGATACGAGAGTGTGTGCAAAAATTTATGGAGCGTTTCTCGAAGGTCGAAAAATCGACATTCTTAGAAACGGAACCGTTTGGGTTACATCAAACCACTTTTTCTAAGATAGTCGATTTTTCGACCTTCGAAAAAAATCCAGTTTTTTTACCCAATATGTCACACGTTTTTGTGAACATAATCCGTTGGTTAAAACGTTTTTTGAATTTTTTGAATTTTACCAGATGTGCTGCAGATTTATTCAAATCAAAACTAAAAAACTTATCAGCTAGGCCGAAAGACATGTAACGCGGTTTCTACTAAGCCCATTAACGTGGAGCATGGACGCGGGGAAGGAACACTCATGGCCCATCCATCAGGGTTCTCTAGTTTTCTTTTGTTTTTTTTTCAACTCGAATTTAACTGAAATTTAATTGTTTATTTTCACAGAAATTCAAAAATTGAAAAAACCTTCACACTTCGTATTAGAATGGATACGAGAGTGTGTGCAAAAATTTCTGGAGCGTTTCTCGAAGGTCGAAAAATCCACATTCTTAGAAACGGAATCGTTTGGGTTACATCAAACCACTTTTTCTAAGCTAGTCGATTTTTCGACCTTCGAAAAAAATCCAGTTTTTTTACCCAATATGTCACACGTTTTTGTGAACATAATCCGTTGGTTAAAACTTTTTTTGAATTTTTCGAATTTTCGAATTTTTCGAATTTGGCCGTCAGACATGTAACGGGCCAATGTGGGCCGCCAGACCTCTAACTGCATGTTCGCCTCCCGCCCCTATATCCGCCCAATACTGTGGCAGTTCCACCGTTCTGTCCCAACCCCGGCCGTTCGTCTACCGCATCCCAGTGCTCCCTTCCTCCCACGCTGTCCATGGCATCTGCCTCTTCCTCCGTCGTGGCCGGAGACGAGAAGTCCACGACGGAGAAGTACCGCATCCTTGCGCACGGGAGTACATATATCGACGTCGTCTACACCAATGAGGCGGCGACTGTTGATAGAATTCTTCGTATGTACGAGGGTTGGCTCGACGAGGACGAGGACAGGTTCAAGTTCATTGGTCTGGATCTCGAGTATGACTCTAGCGGACACAAGTTGGCGGTAATGCAAATCGCCATGAGGGAGCACGTTCTTGTATTCCACTACATTAGGTACAAGGATCATTGAAATTTATGTCCCTACATTGAATTTAAAGCGTCCCTACATTTTCATTACAGTACTTGTTGAATTTATTTGTGCTGCTCTTGACAAAGGTGCAAGGATCATTGTCCGCGCCTACTGACTTTTCTCAAGGACAAGCAATACACTTTTACAAGTGTTGATAAAAGAAATGACACAAAAGTTCTTCGTGCGGCCGGTCTTCCTGTTCCAGAAGAGAGACACATCGACATCCAGGACATTTTCAAGATTAATGGTCAACCGCAGGCTGGAATGGCTGATCTTGCAGCAAAGCTCATTGATCCCAAGTTTGCCAACATGAAGAAGGACTTCAAGTACAACCGGCTTCGGAAGGAAGGGCATGGTTTCTGGGAATGCAAGCCACTGTCCTGGATGAACCTCGAGTACGCAGCTATTGACGGCTATCTCAGTTATGAGATATACAACAAGATCTACACGGTGAACGAGGGACAAGCTCACCTCCAGAGATCAGACCACATCTGCCCCAGATGCAAAAATCAGGATGAATCTTCATCAATGAACAAGCGTCAGAAGCAAGCCTGGGAGTGATAAGAATCAACGGGGCAAGTACAAGATGAAGTGCAGGCTAATTAAACTCAGACTCACTCCTTATGTAGCCTGCACTTCATCTTGTTGTTTCTGTTATGACCTGGTTGATTGCAAGCAGTGCACAACCTCTCCTTCTTCCGCTCGTCGTGTGACAGTATCCTGCCATGTTTTGACGTCTGTTGATTCGTATCCTTGTCCTTATAGTACTTCTTGTTTTGTTTAGGTGCTCCTTTGGTCTCAGCTTTATCAGGATCACCCACTACTGGTGCATCTCCTCTGTTTTGTGCGTCCTCATGGTAAGCCGTTGAACGACTGTTCTGGTCACCTTTTCTCCTGTGTATTATGCCTTTCATACATTTCATAAGCTCGCTGTAAGATTCTGGGTCATGCAATGCTGCATCAAAAGCTTCTGCTCCAATTTGGGTAAGCTCGCTATGCTTTCTCCGCTCAGCTACCCCTTCCCATCCCCATCCGTACAAATCACTCTCGCGTCTCGAGGGCAAACCATACCTTGCATCCTTCGAGAACCTTCGGAGAACACAACAGTTCGGAATTTCAGAGCACCCCACAAAATGCAAAACAAACAAGATGTGCTTGCAAGGTAGCCCTTTCCGATACATCCTTCGGCAGTTGCACGTTATTGTTTCCTCTTTGCTTTCAGGTCTGTACTCCACTGAAAACAAATACTTACGGTTATTCATCCATGACACAACGAAGGTTGTTAACCCACCAGCACATCCAAGTTGATCTACAATCTCTAGGCCCCCAATCTTTTTCAGCTCCCCTTGAACGAGGTAGAAGTTTGTAGCAGTGAATTTACGGGCAGCAGACATCTCTATATCCTTGTACCTGGTAACTGCAACCGGTACTGTCTGAGAGTCTATGGTGTCCTGGCGGGCCTCTTCCTCCCGGACACGGCTACTGTTATTCTCGTAGTGCACAACCATATCCACCATTGTCAGTCCAAAGTCAAGGTGGGTGTGTAGGGTGGAGTTCAAACTCTCGCTCCTCTGGTTGCTTTTCATTCCGAGGAAATATCCATTCGCTAGATACGCGGCTGACCACAACTTCTTCCTCCTATACATCCTCTTCATCCATTCTTTGGTTAATTCCGTCTGGTGCTTCTCGACGAATGCCCTCCATCTCTCCTCGAATACTTGTTCTGAAGTGGTGTAGTACAGCAGCGACCGGAATTCATTGTGAGCCAGGGAGTCAATGTGCTTCTTCATGTTCTTCTCAATATGCCACGTACAAACACGGTACCACACGCCTGGAAAGACTTTACCAACAGCGGCGATCATTGCAGCGTCCCCATCAGTGATGATCCCTTTAGGCTTCTGCTGATACATGGCTTTCAGGAATGTTTCTAACAACCACTTGTATGTTACTTCCTTTTCGTCCGAGACAATGGCGCATGCAAAAACAGTAGTCTGGCGGTGATTGTTTATTCCCACAAAAGGTATGAACGGCATAGCATACCGATTTGTTTTGTACGTGCTGTCAAACACCAGCACGTCACCGAAGTCGGCATAGTCCTGCCGAGACTGAGAATCACACCAGAACAGGTGTAACAATTTTCCACCTTTACCAAGCTTGTAATCAAAATAGAATTCAGGATCATCTCGCTTCCTCTTCTCCATAATGCCAATGGTTGTGTTGGCGTCACCCTTTGCAAGCATCTTCCTCTTTTCACGGCAAGACATGTTGTAAAGATCCTTTCTTACAAATCCTACCATGCTGTATTTTCCATTGTCACTGATAAATGTCCTCATAATGTTGAATAATCTCATCCCAGCAGCTCCCAGTGACATGATCCTAGATTTCTGATGAGCCTTGATCTTTCTATGAGACCTCATAAAAGCGATTTGATCAGCTGTAGCAGGCTTATGGTTGTGATTGTCGTCAAATCTCAGAACAGTCCAAACACCCTTTTTCTGTTATACGACACACTGAAATGGGCACCACAGTTGCAGCGAGACTCAGGACGGTGCCTATACGTTCTGTCTTTCATTTCTAAGTACTTGCTTTCACGTTGCCCAGCCCTGGAGCAAAGAAACCGCCTATACCGAATGGTGGGTGTCCCTAATTCATCAAGGCGTTCCTTTTTCTTCTCGCGTCGAATGCTAAAACCATGTTCTTTGGCATACTTGTTGTAGAAATAATAGGCAGCCTCTTCGGAAACAAAGATCATGGCCCTTACAGCCTCATACTTTCGCTGTCTGCTCATTTCAGCATCAATATCATATGGATCCTTATTATCTTCCTGCTTAGTATGGTCCAACTGGGAACTTCCTGTCACCTAAACAAATATGACAAACATGGCGTTATTGTTACTGACACTTTGATTTGTTCTATTATGCATTGCAATGCATCAAAATAAAATCTTACTTCGCTTTTGCATTCAGATTTTGACAGCTGTGAAACCCCCCCTTCTAATGATTTCGACTGCTCAGGAATATCCTCTTCATAAGCAAAGTCTTCCAAATCAGAATCCCCATAGTAGGTAAGCTCACTGTTTCTGATTACAACAACCTGCGCAATTTGTAGGAAAATAGCAAATTACATGTATATTCATCTTCACCTGGAAGAAGGCAAGTAAGATAAAAGAAAACATACATCACTCGTATTTTCAGAAGTGGGTTCATCATCTGTCTCTCTTATGCTGTCTTCATCATCGATGTCCATCTACAAAATTTGCAACAAGGAGGCAAAATTCAAGGACAAAATATTCCCATGCACACTGTACTGATAAAATATGAAAATGTGAGTGACTCACATTATCAGACTCAGATACAGGATCACCAAAAATGCTATCATCATCATCAGACGAAGGTATTTCATATTCATCTTCTGAAGATGAAATATCAAAAGCATCCCATGTAGAGTCATCAACATCTGTAGTTGCTTTCTCATTGCCAATCCCAGAAGCCATAGAGCCGTCCATCTGTCCAAATAAAACCAACATCACTGACCTAATCAACATAAAAACTCGGCTTGGAATTCATTGTGAAATGCTTATTAACAAAAAATATACGAAAAATTGGTAAAATTTTGAACAACAAATTAAACCCTAAGCACAAATGCGACAATACATCCTATAAAGTATACATGGAATAAGAATAGAATAACAGTGTGGCACGGGGGGCTAACCTCTTCTGTTCGTCGGTGGCAATCTGGGCAGCCACGGGAAGTTGGGCTCGGCGGTGCTCTGCCTTGCAATGGAACGACCTATATGTCGATCGTGGGGAGGCGGAGGGTGGATGACTCAGACGTTCGCCGCCGTATTATCGTGCGCACCGCGGTGACGGCCAACCGATCCACCGGATGCGGGAAGGATAGGAGATCGCCGAGGTAACCAGCCAGACCTGCTACGATTCACCGGGGTACGTGCAAATGGCGGTGGTGAGGGATCGACCGGCTACAACAAGACGGAGGGATCAAAACCCTAGGTATGAATGGCGGCCGTGGGAGGGGAGGGGTGGAGTTGGGCCAAGGTTGGACGCCGGATCCTTGCCGCGATCGGCGGACAAGCAGTATTCACCGGAGAAGATCTAGATCGGAGATCGCCGGGCTGGCGGCTGCGACGAGCTGATCAAGGTACGTGAGAATGGAAAGTGACAACCGACGACGATCACCAAGCAGTATCCATCGGACGTATACACCGACACGTACATACACCGAAACGTACATACACTGTATACCCTTTCAACGAGTACAAGGGTACACCGTATACCCTTTCAACGGGTACACGGGTACAATCGATATGGATCTTCGGAGGCTAACCTAGCCCGACCCGTTAGCGCCGGCGGAAGGAGCACGTGCATAATGGTACGTTTATGCAATTGTTGGTTTAGGGGTCTATGGAAGCACAAAAACTTTTATTAATTAAGTAGGATACATAGTGATCTTGCTTAATTCTTGTGCTATTGCTATGATTGCTTGTTATTAGTATTTGAAGTGATCTTAAACCCTAAACCTCACCCCTCTTTTCACCATACTAGTTAAAATGAAATAAAAGGAAAATAAATAAGACAAGGGTATATGTGCCTATGGCTATATTTATAAAACCTTACCCTAATCTTTTCTACCTTGCTTAGAGGTTTGGAAAACCTTCATACACCTTACCTAGTACTTATCAAACCAATTCCAAGTGATTTCCAAAGAAAATAAAAAGAAACTAAAAATGCCATAGAGGCATATGAGAGCAAAAGTGCAAATTTGTGAATTTGAGAATATTGACCCTAATACTTGTTGTGAATGGTTGGATCACTTCCATATACCATTTCAACACTCAACAACACCAATTGGGTCAAGCCAAGTCAAATTAAAATTCAAATGCAACATATGCATAGAGACATATGTGACACATAGCCATAATACCCAATTTTTGCCCTATGACTTTAAACCTTGACCAAATGATGGGAAACCATCCCTAAACCTAATATAACCCTAAATTGACCCTAACCCATGCCCAAGTAAAGCAAGATCAACAATTTACAAACTTAATGAAATATGACACATCACCTCTTATGTGTTATGGCCATTTTTGCAAATCTTTGATCAAGACCTTTTGAAATGGATTCAATGGTTTGAAAATGTTTCTAAACCAATAAGAATCACTTTAGAGTCAACAAAAGTCAAATCAATTGGAGGGAAATCAAATGGTGAGAAAATCCCAAATTTCACTCACATACACTTAGCCAAATTTGCAAATCTTCAACCAAGGCCACCAATGCTTGATCTCTTGCTTGTAGAATACTTATATATGATAAACAAACACATTTGCATCAAAGAAACAAGAATCAAATCAAAGGAAAACTCAAAACCATCTCACATGTGATGATGGTCATTTGTGTGATTTTTAACATGATCCCCTCTTTACCCCTCTGGCTTTGACTTTTCTTCAACCAAACTTGGTCAACTATGACCATGTCATCCAAGACCATGTCAAGGTCAACAACTTTCATGTTGACCATTAGTGCTGAAGTTGACCAGGTTGACCAGTAGAGAATTGCCAAGTGGAGACTTTGAATTAAAGAGAAGATGACCCCCATTTTGAAATCTCACAAATCTTCACCAAAATGGACACCACCACCACCATTCCTTCTCTTTAATTATATAAGTGAGCTCCACCAAAAAGAATTGCAAATTTCCAATAAAAATTTCATGCGGCCATTTCATCATACACCTTGCATGCACAATTCTGAAAATCCAATACCCTCTATTATCCTCTGGATTCTTGCCTAAACCACTTTCTCCCTTTGATCATTGCTGCTCTAGTACCATCCCTGCATCATCCTATGCCCTGCATCCCTAAGAAAGGTGAAGCCATGATCAACTTTGGCCATACCAAGTCCCATGCCGGCCACCTTTGCACTTGATCGACCTGAGCCCCTCCTCTCCCCTACACCATGTCTACTGCTTTCCCTGCACCACCCTAAACACGCTGGTACCCTCCCTGGCCAAAGACTTGCACGGCATTGGCCACACATCGCGCGCCCAGACGCGCTAGAAAACGTGCCAGGCACGCGGTGAGCGCGCCCTGGCACGACACTGGACGCCGCAGTACGCCGCTCGCCTGGACGCCCTTGTCCTTCTCTCCCTCTCCCCCTTGGCACGCACGCTCATCACACCACCAGCTACACGCTAGACATGCTCGCTGGCACGCGGGAACACCCTAGCCATCGCCATGATCAAAAGCTTGCCGCCCCGTACTGCCCATGTCGCGGAAGCAAACCGAGCCATCCCGTCGTCCCCTGGACGCGCCAGCTATACCCAGAGATTCGCCTAGCAGTCGCCTACACGCCGCGCATCGTAGCTTGACCCTTCGCGCCTCAGAACGCCGGCGCCATGGACGACCTCCACGGGCACCCACAGCACTCACGCGCCACTATAAATAGAGGCCACCAGAGCACACCTCCCTCACACCATTCGCTTCCCCACTTCTCCCTCGCTCTCCTCGACCCCTTCTCCACTCCAATTACTGCCTCCAGCGCCGGAATTGCTAGATCATCTCCGCCGGAGTCCGCAGATCAGCGCCGCCGATTGACGCCTCCCCAAGCCTCGCCGACGGTGCCAGCTTCCCCATCGACAACGTCACTCGCACCTCGCCCTCGATCGCCGGCGGCCTAGGACGCTCCCCGACCCCCTACCTCCGTCGCCAGCACGCCCTCCTCTCGCCGGAGAAGAAGAAGAACCACGGCCGTGCGATCCTCTCCTGATCCGACGGTCGTCAGCGCGTACCGTTTCGGTAAGTAAAACAGTCGCTGACATGTAGGCCCCACCCCTGACAGCCCACCAAGCACCGAACCGTTACTGGGCCTGTTTCCCCCATTCAAACCTTGCGGCCCATTAGTTTTCCCGCGCAGCCCAACACATTTAAATCTTGTATTAATTCATTTCAGCAGTTATTCAATTCTGGTCTGTGCTAGAAATTGAATAGTTCAAAATCTAGAAATCCAAATTTAGTGAATCAAAATATTCTGGAAAGCTTATGAGTTTACCTACAGTTTGCCACTGGATTCAACCTCTTTTGTTTTGTAGATTTTGAATAGCAAAAATAACAAAACAGAGACTTTTCAATATTCAAATAAATCTTAAAAATCAACCAATTTGAATTTGGAAGTGAATCCAATTGCAATAATTCACATTTAACAAACCCTAATTTACTATGTACAAATATGATATGGGTTCTGTACATGATCATGGGCTAGAATCAAAATATTGGCTATGTAGTCAATACTAGCCATTTAAACTATATCCAAATTTTAGAATTTAAATCTATGAGGTGTAGCACCTCATTTAAATCATTCTCACAAGTGATATGAAGTAATGTGTTGACCTTTAAATGCTTAGGCTCATACTTGCTCACTTGTAGATTTTTAAATCTACATAGTATTTAAATTGCAATGGATATTTAAATCACATGAGATGATGAATCTCATTTAAATCCCTTTTCTCAAATACTAAGTGTGAAGTGTTGACCTTGGTCAACATGGGATCATCCCTGGTTATTTGAGAATATTAAATCACCTCAATAGTAGTTTTTATTAAATTAGTTACAACTATGTGTTAAATCATATGAGAGGTATTCCTCTCATTTAAATCTTGTTCTCAAGTAATTCAACATGAGATAGTGACCATGGTCTATATACTCTCATATTGAGTTATTTGGTGGCATTAAATCACTACCATGTTGGTATTAAATTGCATGAGGTATGGAACCTCATTTAAATCCTTTTCTCAAATGATAAGTATGAAGAGGTTGACTTTGGTCAACCTATGTCATATATTATTCATAAGAGAAATTAAATCTTAAGAAGAATTCAATGAGAGGAAATTAGTTCTCCAAACCAAAGATAAACCCTACTTCCAATTTTCAATGAGAGGAAATTATTTTCCTAAGGTTAAATAAAGAAACCCTAGCATAATTTGAGAATAAATGTTAAGTAGTGATACTAGATCAATTGTGTGAGCCAATAAGGCTAATTAAGATTACTTAAGTGTTGTTTGGTGATTGTATCCTCGTATTCGTGTATAGACGCTAGTACCGGAGACTATCAAGAGGAAGAGGTCTTCTACCAAGAGGAAGAGCAAGAGAACTGTGATCACATCACCAATCAAGGCAAGCTAACACTCTTGCAAGGTTCCCTTGTGCAAAGCTCTACAAGAGCAAGGCACCATTACATTTTACTTTATGAACCTATCCCAAGTTTTACTTTACAAGCTTTACTTGATTTTATTTATCAAAGTTACTTTTTGATTTATGATTTACTTGGTTGAATTATAGAGTAGTACAAGAGAATCACACTTAGCCTAGCAAGCTCCAAGATACTTAGCACCCCTCATGACTAGTTGCTAGTGCTCAATATTAAAAGTGACTACTCTAGTTGGGAACTTGTGAATTGAAATGACTTTGAAAACCTTGGAATGATGAGTCATTCTATTGAGAGATTTTGAAGGTGAATATGACTGGTGAATGACTTGGTGAATTTTACTAAAACACTGATGGTTGGGTTCGGATGCGATACCATTCCAATTTTACAAGTACCCCCACAATACCTGAATCTGGGTAAGGCTTAGCTGGAAACTTATGTATTTTAGTATGGGTTCCCTCTGAACAAGCGTCATAGGGGTTATGCTTGAGGCTGCCTCCGTACTGGTGAAGTGATGTGAAATGACGTGAAATGAGGTGAATGTCCGGCCCAAGCCCTGTGCAGTTCCCGGGTTGACTGCGGTTTTCACCGGGAGGCCAAGCTCATGGGGAGAGGTGCCTATACTAGAATATGTAAATGAAAGGTTAGGATTGGTAGTTCGCGTACTGCGTACGATAAATCAGGGCCAGTTACCCCTGACGAACTATTGCAATTGTTGTGGCACAAGTGTACACCCTCTGCAGAGTTAAACCTATTCGAATAGCCGCGTCCTCGGTTATGGACAGTTGGAAAGGCCATACTGTTCCGTCATCAGAACTTTTCTAAAAATATGAATGGTGACTTGTGATTTGAATTGAAAGGTGACTTTGACTTTGAATCACAACTGAGTTGTGGGAATGACACTAATGTTCCCACTTGAGTTAGTTGAGCAAATGAAGGTTTTTGATTATTAAAGTGCTTATGAAATAAAACTGGCTTTATGCAAATAAAACTAGAGCTTAGAACCCCTTACTATAGTTGATAGTATTTACCTTAGTATTAGTTTGCGAGTACTTTAAAGTACTCATGGCTGTGTCCCTGGCTATTCAAATGGCTAGACTATGAAGACGAGTACCAGAACCCGGAAGAAGGACAACATGACGTCTACGACAACTAGGACCACTCCTGACGTCAACAGTTGCCTATGGAATAGATGGACTACTACTACGCTACTTTCGCTTCCGCTATGTGTTATGTAATGAATAAATAGAACTTCTATTATTGTAATGAGACTGGATCATGTGATCCTTTATTTGTAAGACGATTATGGTATGTAATGAATGATGTGTTGTGATATCAATCTATTATGTCTCGCAAAAAAAATATTCCTGGGATTGCGAGGAATGGCATAATAGGCATCTGGACTTAAAAATCCGGGTGTTGAAAAGTTGGTATCAGAGCCATTGTTGACCTTAGGAGACCCTAGTTAGAATGGACGTCTGAAAATTTTAGTTTCAAAACAAATGAAATGACTATTTAAGAAAACTTATTCTCCCTCTTATCATTGAGATCTTTTTCAAATAAGAAAGTTATGCTCTATTCTTCTTATACTATTACCTAAAAATTTTGACACACTTCTCTAACTTACTCATCCTCATTGCTCACAGATGGAGTACAAATGGGAGTTCTATCAGCTTGGTCACGGAGGAGAACTGCGGTTCGAAAAGGATTTGAAACAACTGGTTGAATATCTAGGACACCCGTATCCCGAATTCTTCGGAATACCCCTCAAAGCTCAGTTAGGAGAACCACCTCGGTGGGACGTTTCTACTGATCTAAGAAGAAGGCATGATGCCCCGGTATGGGAAACAATCTGGATTTCTGTAACGGGAAACACATGGAAGGAAGGACTAGTCAGAGCTATGCAAGAAGCAATTTCCCGTCTGTGCGGACAAAATGAGGACAAGATCAAGAACACTCGCTTCATCTACTACCCAAGACATGACTCCATGGGAAGACCGATGACCATGCCCCCAACCCCGGAGATGAACCCCTATGTAGCACATCAGGACTTCAGGCAGTACAAAACCCGCAGGGATTTGGACAATGCCCTCGCCTCTCGCCAAGCACAACACCCGTGAAGATGAAGAATTCACCCGGAAGAGTAGTATCACCCCAGCACTTAAGTAGGTGTGAGTTGTATCAGGATCCCCTTGTATCGTAGAGCGATGAATGGTTCTTCAAACCAACGGTGTGTTAGCTTTGTAATGTGTGATGCTTGGTATGAATGAAAAAGTGTTGTTGGTTTTTACCCCCGCAACACTACTCAAGTTTTCAATTTTATGAACTTTTTAAACTTTAACAAAACAAACCATAGAAATTTCCCCCTTATCTTATCATCTACATCAATGTTCAGATGGCCCCACCAACCCGCAACGCCACCCAAGATGCCATGATGCAACTGCTGCAGACGATGATGGAGAAGTCGAGAGAGCTGAACGCCAAGCCAACATTACCGCACTGCAACAGATTGCTCAGAACAACAACGGCCATGGAAACCACGATCACCCTGGATCGAAGCTGAAGAACTTTCAACACACCAACCCTCCGATGTTCAACAAGACTGAAGAGCCCCTCGATGCTGATGACTGGCTCCAGACCATGGAAAACAACCTCGAAGTTGCGGGAGTAGAAGCCGCAGAAAAAGTACTGTTTGCCACCCACTATCTGTCAGGACCTGCCAGGGCCTGGTGGACAAGTGCCCGCGCAATGAATGCGGGACAGATGATGACATGGGAAGACTTCAAGCTGAAGTTCAGCAAATACCATGTGCCCCAAGGACTGATCAAGAAGATGAGAGACGAGTTCCGTGAACTCAAGCAAGGAAGGATGTCCGTGGTGGAATCGCTTCGACAGGTTTCTCACTCTGTCAAGGTACGCCCCGGATGAGACCGACACAATTGAGAAGAGAAAGGAAAGATTTCTGAACGGACTGCATGACGAGATGCAAACTGTGTTAGTGAACATTCCGTTCGCTGACTTGGAAGCCCTCGTGGACTCAGCCATACAGATGGAAGGAAAGCTACATCAAGCCAATGAGAACCGCAAACGCAGAATGATGAACCAGAATGGACCCCACCATACCCAGAAGTACCGCAATAACTCTTCTGGAGGATTCACCCCAAGATACAACAAACCCCCTGCTCAGAGTTATCGCCCCAACCACCACAACAACAACGGAGGACCCCCGAAGCCCGGAGGCAACAACAACAACAACAACCACAACAACAACAACAACCACCCCAACAATAGCAACAACAATGGAAACAACAACAACACCAACACTGCCCCAAGGACTGGAAGCAATGCTACCCCCATCATTCCCAAAGACAAGTCCACCGTCAACTGCTACGAATGTGGAGTTGTGGGTCACTTCTCCAATGAGTGCCCCAAGAAGCTTGCCAGGATTGCCGCCAACCGCTGCTGCTCAGCAACAGCGTCGCTTCGCAGGTAGAAGGAACCAGAACAACAACAACGGCCGCCTCTACCACATGAATGCCACTGAAGCTCAGGAAGCACCCCAGACCATGCCAAGTATGTCTTCCTGTTAATAAAATGCTCAATCTCTCTTAGGAACCTAACTTTTCTTAAAATCTCGGGACGAGATTTGTTTAAGGGGGAAGGGTTTGTAACATCCCAAGAATTTCAAAATAAAACAAATGAATTTCACTAGTTCCAAATTTTGGAACCAACAAAAACTTTTATTAATTAAGTAGGATACATAGTGATCTTGCTTAATTCTTGTGCTATTGCTATGATTGCTTGTTATTAGTATTTGAAGTGATCTTAAACCCTAAACCTCACCCCTCTTTTCACCATACTAGTTAAAATGAAATAAAAGGAAAATAAATAAGACAAGGGTATATGTGCCTATGGCTATATTTATAAAACCTTACCCTAATCTTTTCTACCTTGCTTAGAGGTTTGGAAAACCTTCATACACCTTACCTAGTACTTATCAAACCAATTCCAAGTGATTTCCAAAGAAAATAAAAAGAAACTAAAAATGCCATAGAGGCATATGAGAGCAAAAGTGCAAATTTGTGAATTTGAGAATATTGACCCTAATACTTGTTGTGAATGGTTGGATCACTTCCATATACCATTTCAACACTCAACAACACCAATTGGGTCAAGCCAAGTCAAATTAAAATTCAAATGCAACATATGCATAGAGACATATGTGACACATAGCCATAATACCCAATTTTTGCCCTATGACTTTAAACCTTGACCAAATGATGGGAAACCATCCCTAAACCTAATATAACCCTAAATTGACCCTAACCCATGCCCAAGTAAAGCAAGATCAACAATTTACAAACTTAATGAAATATGACACATCACCTCTTATGTGTTATGGCCATTTTTGCAAATCTTTGATCAAGACCTTTTGAAATGGATTCAATGGTTTGAAAATGTTTCTAAACCAATAAGAATCACTTTAGAGTCAACAAAAGTCAAATCAATTGGAGGGAAATCAAATGGTGAGAAAATCCCAAATTTCACTCACATACACTTAGCCAAATTTGCAAATCTTCAACCAAGGCCACCAATGCTTGATCTCTTGCTTGTAGAATACTTATATATGATAAACAAACACATTTGCATCAAAGAAACAAGAATCAAATCAAAGGAAAACTCAAAACCATCTCACATGTGATGATGGTCATTTGTGTGATTTTTAACATGATCCCCTCTTTACCCCTCTGGCTTTGACTTTTCTTCAACCAAACTTGGTCAACTATGACCATGTCATCCAAGACCATGTCAAGGTCAACAACTTTCATGTTGACCATTAGTGCTGAAGTTGACCAGGTTGACCAGTAGAGAATTGCCAAGTGGAGACTTTGAATTAAAGAGAAGATGACCCCCATTTTGAAATCTCACAAATCTTCACCAAAATGGACACCACCACCACCATTCCTTCTCTTTAATTATATAAGTGAGCTCCACCAAAAAGAATTGCAAATTTCCAATAAAAATTTCATGCGGCCATTTCATCATACACCTTGCATGCACAATTCTGAAAATGCAATACACCCTATTATCCTCTGGATTCTTGCCTAAACCACTTTCTCCCTTTGATCATTGCTGCTCTAGTACCATCCCTGCATCATCCTATGCCCTGCATCCCTAAGAAAGGTGAAGCCATGATCAACTTTGGCCATACCAAGTCCCATGCCGGCCACCTTTGCACTTGATCGACCTGAGCCCCTCCTCTCCCCTACACCATGTCTACTGCTTTCCCTGCACCACCCTAAACACGCTGGTACCCTCCCTGGCCAAAGACTTGCACGGCATTGGCCACACATCGCGCGCCCAGACGCGCTAGAGAAAACGTGCCAGGCACGCGGTGAGCGCGCCCTGGCACGACACTGGACGCCGCAGTACGCCGCTCGCCTGGACGCCCTCGTCCTTCTCTCCCTCTCCCCCTTGGCACGCACGCTCATCACACCACCAGCTACACGCTAGACATGCTCGCTGGCACGCGGGAACACCCTAGCCATCGCCATGATCAAAAGCTTGCCGCCCCGTACTGCCCATGTCGCAGGAGCCACCGTCCGTCCCCTGCGGGACGCGCAGCTACCCAGATCGCCACCACGCGCACATCGTAGCTTGACCCTTCGCGCCTCGAACGCCGGCGCCATGGACGACCTCCACGGGCACCACAGCACTCACGCGCCACTATAAATAGAGGCCACCAGAGCACACCTCCCTCACACCATTCGCTTCCCCACTTCTCCCTCGCTCTCCTCGACCCCTTCTCCACTCCAATTACTGCCTCCAGCGCCGGAATTGCTAGATCATCTCCGCCGGAGTCCGCAGATCAGCGCCACCGATTGACGCCTCCCCAAGCCTCGCCGACGGTGCCAGAAGCTTCCCCATCGATGTCAACGTCACTGCGCACCTCTCCATCGACCCCCGGCGGCCTACAGCGCTCCCCGACCCCCTCCCTCCGTCGCCAGCGCGCCCTCCTCTCGCCGGAGAAGAAGAAGAACCACGGCCGTGCGATCCTCTCCTGATCCGACGGTCGACATCGCGTACCGATTCGGTAAGGCAATTAGTCGCTAACATGTGGGACCCTGTGTCAGCAGGCCGAACCGTTACTGGGCCTGTTTCCCCCATTCAAACCTTGCGGCCCATTAGTTTTCCCGCGCAGCCCAACACATTTAAATCTTGTATTAATTCATTTCAGCAGTTGGTCTGTGCTAGAAATTGAATAGTTCAAAATCTAGAAATCCAAATTTAGTGAATCAAAATATTCTGGAAAGCTTATGAGTTTACCTACAGTTTGCCACTGGATTCAACCTCTTTTGTTTTGTAGATTTTGAATAGCAAAAATAACAAAACAGAGACTTTTCAATATTCAAATAAATCTTAAAAATCAACCAATTTGAATTTGGAAGTGAATCCAATTGCAATAATTCACATTTAACAAACCCTAATTTACTATGTACAAATATGATATGGGTTCTGTACATGATCATGGGCTAGAATCAAAATATTGGCTATGTAGTCAATACTAGCCATTTAAACTATATCCAAATTTTAGAATTTAAATCTATGAGGTGTAGCACCTCATTTAAATCATTCTCACAAGTGATATGAAGTAATGTGTTGACCTTTAAATGCTTAGGCTCATACTTGCTCACTTGTAGATTTTTAAATCTACATAGTATTTAAATTGCAATGGATATTTAAATCACATGAGATGATGAATCTCATTTAAATCCCTTTTCTCAAATACTAAGTGTGAAGTGTTGACCTTGGTCAACATGGGATCATCCCTGGTTATTTGAGAATATTAAATCACCTCAATAGTAGTTTTTATTAAATTAGTTACAACTATGTGTTAAATCATATGAGAGGTATTCCTCTCATTTAAATCTTGTTCTCAAGTAATTCAACATGAGATAGTGACCATGGTCTATATACTCTCATATTGAGTTATTTGGTGGCATTAAATCACTACCATGTTGGTATTAAATTGCATGAGGTATGGAACCTCATTTAAATCCTTTTCTCAAATGATAAGTATGAAGAGGTTGACTTTGGTCAACCTATGTCATATATTATTCATAAGAGAAATTAAATCTTAAGAAGAATTCAATGAGAGGAAATTAGTTCTCCAAACCAAAGATAAACCCTACTTCCAATTTTCAATGAGAGGAAATTATTTTCCTAAGGTTAAATAAAGAAACCCTAGCATAATTTGAGAATAAATGTTAAGTAGTGATACTAGATCAATTGTGTGAGCCAATAAGGCTAATTAAGATTACTTAAGTGTTGTTTGGTGATTGTATCCTCGTATTCGTGTATAGACGCTAGTACCGGAGACTATCAAGAGGAAGAGGTCTTCTACCAAGAGGAAGAGCAAGAGAACTGTGATCACATCACCAATCAAGGCAAGCTAACACTCTTGCAAGGTTCCCTTGTGCAAAGCTCTACAAGAGCAAGGCACCATTACATTTTACTTTATAAACCTATCCCAAGTTTTTACTTTACAAGCTTTACTTGATTTTATTTATCAAAGTTACTTTTTGATTTATGATTTACTTGCTTAAATTATAGAGTAGTACAAGAGCATCACACTTAGCCTAGCAAGCTCCAAGATACTTAGCACCCCTCATGACTAGTTGCTAGTGCTCAATATTAAAAGTGACTACTCTAGTTGGGAACTTGTGAATTGAAATGACTTTGAAAACCTTGGAATGATGAGTCATTCTATTGAGAGATTTTGAAGGTGAATATGACTGGTGAATGACTTGGTGAATTTTACTAAAACACTGATGGTTGGGTTCGGATGCGATACCATTCCAATTTTACAAGTACCCCCACAATACGAATCTGGTAAGGCTTAGCTGGAAACTTATGTATTTTAGTATGGGTTCCCTCTGAACAAGCGTCATAGGGGTTATGCTTGAGGCTGCCTCCGTACTGGTGAAGTGATGTGAAATGACGTGAAATGAGGTGAATGTCCGGCCCAAGCCCTGTGCAGTTCCCGGGTTGACGGTTTTCACCGGGAGGCCAAGCTCATGGGGAGAGGTGCCTATACTAGAATATGTAAATGAAAGGTTAGGATTGGTAGTTCGCGTACTGCGTACGATAAATCAGGGCCAGTTACCCCTGATGAACTATTGCAATTGTTGTGGCACAAGTGTACAACCTCTGCAGAGTTAAACCTATTCGAATAGCCGCGTCCTCGGTTATGGACAGTTGGAAAGGCCATACTGTTCCGTCATCAGAACTTTTCTAAAACTATGAATGGTGACTTGTGATTTGAATTGAAAGGTGACTTTGACTTTGAATCACAACTGAGTTGTGGGAATGACACTAATGTTCCCACTTGAGTTAGTTGAGCAAATGAAGGTTTTTGATTGTTAAAGTGCTTATGAAATAAAACTGGCTTTATGCAAATAAAACTAGAGCTTAGAACCCCCTTACTATAGTTGATAGTATTTACCTTAGTATTAGTTTGCGAGTACTTTAAAGTACTCATGGCTGTGTCCCTGGCTATTCAAATGGCCAGACTAAAGTAGAACCCGGAAGAAGGACAACGGGACGTCTACGACAACTAGGACCACTCCTGACGTCAACAGTTGCCTGTGGAATAGATGGACTACTACTACGCTACTTTCGCTTCCGCTATGTGTTATGTAATGAATAAATAGAACTTCTATTATTGTAATGAGACTGGATCATGTGATCCTTTATTTGTAAGATGATTATGGTATGTAATGAATGATGTGTTGTGATATCAATCTATTATGTCTCGCAAAAACAATATTCCTGGGATTGCGAGGAATGGCATAATAGGCATCTGGACTTAAAAATCCGGGTGTTGACATTCATCCAAGTCGTCATTCAACATTATGGAGGCTTCAAAGCTCTAAAATATTCACTTGTAGTGCCCTCTTTAATCCTCACATGCTTGTTGCGATCTGCATGCACGATCATGCTCTAATGTTTGTCTCTCTCATCCATGCTAGGTCCATCATTCTTAAGAGTAGAAAACACATCTGATTTAGGTAGCATCACATTATCATGTTTGTGACAAATAGTTCCAAGAAACGAAAGTACCTGATAGTTAAGTTATTTGGCACGAGCTCGTATTTGTGTAGTTGCAGGTACGGCGGTTGTATCAATAAATGGTGTGCCACATCATGCATGCTCGCCTTCTTGAATTGAATGCATCCTCGACACAATATCACGATCCTCTCCAAAGTAGGGTTTCAAATCTGCAATAATTAATTTAGAACTAACCCCTCCCCATCCCCTCCAAAAAAAAAAGTTTGGTAACTCAGTTTATATGTGTTATCATTGATTTTTTCTAACACCTTAAAATGACCAACATCATGCGGCATTAGCTTAGACTTGCGCAAAACAAGAAAATGATCTTTGCACAAATGCAACCAAACAAGATCAACATCAAGGACAACATGCTTTCTTCCATCTATCCATAGAAATTTTATCATTCATGCATTCTATGTTATCTTTAGTAGTCTCATGCAACGTTAATATGAGTTCAGCACGCTGAGTAGCATCCAAATTATCTTACACCAAAGATGGTAATGGCAACAAATCAATAGGTGCACGAGGAGTATAACCATACACAGTCTCAAATGGGCACATCTTAGTGGTATAATATTGCGAACGATTGTAAGAATCAATATGAGGTAAACATTATTCCCACATTTTAAGTTTTTCTGAAAATAGATTACTTTAGTTTGTCCACCAGTTTGGGGTGACGTGTAGTACTAAATAATAATTTATTTCCCAACTTAACCCATAAAAATCTCCAAAAAAAGGCTAAAAAATAGTATCACGGTCAGAAACAATTTTGTTTGGCACACCATGCAAGCGAATAACTTCACGAAAGAATAAATTAGCAACATGAGCAGCAGCATCACTCCTGTGACAAGGAATAAACTATGCCATCTTAGAAAACTGGTCCACAACAACCAAAATACTATCCCTCCCTTTTTGTGTATGAGGCAATCCCAAAACAAGTCCGTACAAATATCCAAGGTACACTAGGAGCAGGAAGAGACATATATAAACCATCTCGGCGTTCAGTGTAGCGAGTAACAAAGCGCTCAACATCTCGACGTATTCATGGCCAAACGATTATGCAGCAAGTACATCATCTGCCTTCTTCAGACCAAACTCCTCCTTCATGCGCCTTCTGCAACAACAAAAGATGAACGAAACTATCTGGGATACATGGTTTGTTAGCACGGAATACAAATCCATCACTGGGAACGAATTTGTTTCCTGTTCTACCCTCTTTAAATTTTTTCAACACATCTTTAAATTCGGCATCATGCAAGTATTGTTCCATTATAGTCTCTAATCCAATTATTTGTAAAGACAAATTGAGATGTATAAGCGTGCGCAAAGCATCAGCAATAACATTATTTTTACCCCTTTTTATGTTCGATAACATAAGGAAAAGACTCAATAAATTCAACCCACTTTGCATGGCGACAATTTAGTTTAGCTTGACTATGAATATGCTTCAAAGGTTCATGATTAAATGTATAATAATTATTTAGGCCATGAATAATGTTGCCAAGTTTGTAATGTCTGAACCAGCGCATATAACTCTTTATCATTAGTATAATAGTTCAGACTAGGCCCACTCAATTTCTCAGTAACATATGCAACGGGTTTGTCCGCTTGTAATAACACACCTCCCAAGCCAATTCCACTAGCATCACATTGAATCTCAAAAGTCTTTCTAAAATCGGGAAGTTGAAGGTCTCTTGTTGTGCATCGCCCCGAATAAAGGGCACATCCTTATTTGTAAGTTCATTGTGTGGCACAACAATGAATCTAAAATCATTGACAAAGTGCCAATAAGATTCATCGAGACCAAGAAAACTCCTCACTTGTGTGACCATCTTGGGTTGCGGAAAATTCTTAATTCTCTCAATGTTGGCTGGACCAACTTCCATATCTAGTGTTGTAACAACATAGCCAAGAGAAGAAAATGATTGGTGCAAAAGGTGCACTTACGAAACAAATGTGCATTGCATATAGCATTAAAAAGATCACGTAAATAATTCAAATGGTCCTCCAAAGATTTGCTATTTATGAGAAGTCATCAAAGTATACCACCATAAAACGTCTAATAAAAGCACGTAATACTTTGTTCATCAGTCTAATAAAAGTAGTAGGAGCATTATTTAAACCAAAAGGTACCACTAACCACTTATATAAACCGAACTTAGTTTTAAATGTTTTTTTCCGTTCATCTACTAATTGCTTACGACTCTGGTGTAACCACTATGCAAATCGACTTTACAAAACATAATAGAATCACTCAACTCATCAAACATATCATCCAAACATGGTATAGGGTGACGGTATTGAATGATAATATTATTGTAGCTCTACAATCAGTACACATGCACAAAGAACCATCTTTCTTGGATACCAGAATAACAGGAACGACACATGTACTAAGAGATTCACGAATGTAAACCATTTTCTTGTGGAATATGAATTTGGCATTGAAACTCTTTAATCTCTTCAGGATTGGTAACTTATGGCGCACGGTTGGTTAGAGAAGCACCTGGAATCAAGTAAATTTGGTGATCTATCCCGCAAATAGGTGGCTGTCAAGGTGGAACATCTTGTGAAAAATGTCCATAAATTGCTGCAAAAAGGTTAGCAACAGCAGGTGACAAAGAAGGATGCATGTCATCAAATGAAAACATATCCTCTTTGCATATAATTGCATAACACTGAGTAATGCTCACACTAATTTAAAAAAATATCAGATTTGCTAGCAAGTAAAGGAGGGTTCTTCAAATGAATTTCACTAGCATGGTTTCAATCAAATTTAGTAGTATTTTTAAGTGGTAAAAAATCTGCATCAACAATCTGATTCTCACTCTTATGTTTTTTCTCCTTTTTACTCTACTAGTTGTAGCAAGATCATCTTCTAAAATTTGTTCAGAAGTCATGGATTTAAGATCAATTTTATTTCCATCATGCATAAGAGAAAAGTGATTAGTTTTACCATTATGAACTGATTCTCTATCAAATTTTCAAGGTCTACCAAGTAACAAAGAGCAAGATTGCATTTGCACAACATCATAATCAACAAAATCAGAATATATACCAATAGTAAAATGCACATGTGTTGTTCTTGTTACCTTGAGATTACGAGAGCTCTCAAACCATTGAATGTAATATGGATGTGCACGTTGTCTTGTTCGTAGAGCATGCTTCTCTACCATGTCAATGCTAGCAAAATAGTTAGAACTCCCTCCATCAATATTGATATGTATAGCTTGATCCTTACCAATGCCTCATGTTTGGAAAAGGTTGTGGCGTTGATCATGTTCAGCTTTGCTAAATTGCACACTCAACACACGTTGTGCAACAAAAATCTTATATTGATTAGCAGTTTCGGCTCTCATGACCTCCATCTCTTCCTCAGAATCACAATTGGCTCCATCATTTGCACTAATAAGGTCCAAGGTATCACCATCAAAGTCACTTGCTGAGTCATATTCTCCATCATCACACGCTGGGTTCTGCATTCTTTCTCTATGTGACCTTACCCCCAACATTTTCGGCATTTAACGTCATGTGTCTTTGTGCAATCCATATAAGATGAACTCCTCGTGGGGCCATTGGATAGTGGTGGTGTAGCAGCATGTGGTTCTCTTGATGTAGGTGTACTGTACTTGGAGGTGGTAGGCTCTGGTGCAGCCCCACGAGTGGATGGCGCTAATTGTCGCGAAGATCACGACGATGTGCAACCTACAAAATTATTATTTCTTCTCCATGGTTGTTGATGAGCCTAGACTTCATGTTCAGCATAACAAGCAAGGTGAAACAAACGAGTAATGGTGTTTTACTCCTTATAGTCTAAAATAAGTTGAATTTATTTATTTAAACCACAAAAGAAACGTGTAAACATAACTTCATTAACTTCTACAATACTACCATGAATCATTCCTGTTTGCAATTCCTGATAATATTCCTCTACCGAATTTTTGTCTTGTTCTAATTGAGTCAATTTCTTGAGTAAATCATGTTGATAATTTGGACGAATAAAACGAGCACACATAGTAGTTTTCAAAGCCGTCCATGTAGTGGAAATACGAGCATGTTATACTGTACAATTTTCATACCACCAAATGGAAGCAAAATCTATGAAATCACAAGTAGCAGCGGTAACACGCATATTCCTAGGATATCGTAAAAAGGTAAAATGTTGTTCTACTTCCAACTCCCAACTGAGATAAGCATCAGGATTATATCTACCCTCAATGTAATATTCAATTTAAGTTTTGCAACATGATCATCATCACGTACCTGACGTGGTGTTGGATGGGCGTTGCGGTTGTAGTGTCGTGGCCGGTCTGGTGGAGATTGCTCAACCTCCTCGTCGTTGAGCATGTTATCATCATCACACTCATCCTCCCCTTCATAATACACATATGCTTCTTCATTGGCTGCATCAGTCGCGGATGTCATCAGCACCATCATCAGTATGTTGATCCGGGAGTGGAACACGACGTGCTTGTCCGGCGTGTGCGCGCGGACGCAGTGCAAGAGGCATTGCAGATATAGGTAATCTAGCCATGACCTCCTGAAACTTAGCATCAAGCTTAGTGTTGAAGGCCTTCTCGATCGCGTCGATCTTCTCCATAACGTCGGTGAGTTTACTATCAATGTAACCAAGTCTTGATTCAACGTCATGCGCACGACCCACCAAAAGTTTGGTAAAGTGCGCATGCATCTCCGCATTCTTCATCTTATCCGGGTCAACTCTAGCTTTCAAAATTCTTATCAGTATTAGTACTCAACAAGCACAATGCATATTCCTACTAACTACATAATATGGTGAAATCACGCGTAATCCGTCAAGCAAAATACAAAGCTCTTACAAGTTCATACTAAGCGGGAGGAAGGTGATATGGACCCCAACAAAGATCAGTGTCTCCAAAAATTGGACAAAGAGATTACTAGGTGTCGACACAATGCAGTGGAGGAATATGTAGAGCTCTCGGAAGGCTTAATATAGTAGCTAAGAGTAGCAAGTATCAAAACAACGATGTAAAATTGACTGAATTCTCAGTGGCGGTATTGTGCAGGTCCTAGGCTAGACCGTACTAGATATGCGAGCCTAGAGCACCAACGAGGTCATGGCGTGGCGCAACAAGTAACTATTAGCGATGAGGTGGTGCTAAACAGTGAATCGAGCACCAAAAATCACTATGATGGCGAGTGTCTCATAGTGATCCCCAAGGCCTAAGACAACATTGACATGGGTATTCTATATCGGGTCCTTAACATTGGCGTCCCTGGTACGAAGCCCATGAAGGAATAGGGGGAAGCCCATGAAAAAATTGAAACGAAACCGAAGATCTGACGTTATGTAAATTAGGAAAGCTAGACCCATATCGGGTGAACCGAATTATGATGTAACTCGACCTCGAGGTGGACTCTATGACCTAGCCCACTAGCAGGAGCCACCGAGGAGGGACAGATTCAACCATACGAAACACCATGTAACCCTAGTTTTCATATAATACAATCTCGATGATTCGTCCTTGATCATACTTCTTGTCGACTGCCTAGTTTGGCTGACTGGTTTGTTGATTCGCCAGTGTCCTCCTTCCTAGAAACCCAAGTCCATCATCATGGGCATTGACAAGGTTAACTCTTTTTCATTGGCGCCGTCTGTGGGGATCTTTGACGCTGGAAACACGAAGTCGATGACCTCTTCTTCAAGCAACAACTTGACTAAATCGGGTGATGAGGTGTGCTTCGGATCGATAAAGTTTTATCCGCACCCACCCACCCGTCTCCTGGCTTTTGGTGACTTTAGCCAAGGGAGGGATCTGATGATCGGAAGCTACGACTTCAACATTGGAACTCAAGGAAGTTTTCTCCAATCAGAACCGACTTATTCGGGTTCGGCGGCGGAAGCATTGGCATCACCAAAAGCTTCGTCAACATCATCCATCGGATCCACGGGAGGCAAACGCTCGGACATGATGGCAAGGAGCAACATCGGTTCTTCCGCAAGTCTGGGAGATCCTTCGGGTCGGTGTCGACAATCAATAGAAACGTATCGGATCGAGTGTCTCAGCACTCGCAGACAGAAAGCATCGATGACGCGGGCGATGACGACGAGGACAGCGCTGACTCTGGAATCAGGAAAGCCTCTTCATACCCATATTGTTGTGCTAATAAAGCTTACTTAGCGCGTCATCGGGTGTACATGGTCGACGG
The DNA here is from genome assembly GCA_030979885.1 of Lolium multiflorum. Taxonomy (NCBI): domain Eukaryota; kingdom Viridiplantae; phylum Streptophyta; class Magnoliopsida; order Poales; family Poaceae; genus Lolium; species Lolium multiflorum. The sequence goes on along the minus strand of JAUUTY010000227.1, from coordinate 94,361 downwards.
GCAATTTGAGGAAGTATTTGATGAGGAAGGAGAGAGGGATGAACATGGAAACCCAAAGTTCGATCCTGCTCGCCTCAATCTTGAAAGACAGAGCCACACACCAAGCGAGCAGCGCCCACACCACTCGAAAGCGATGACGGAAGCAGTAGTGATGGCGATGCTAATGCCGATAACAGAACCAATGGATATGGAACCGAGATCCCACACGCCGATGCGGCGAGCGGGCGTAGGAGGCCTCTAGTGGAGCTCTCACGTGAAGCCTGGAACAGGGCAAAGGCTGCTATCACATGTGGAGGTTTCTTGGGTGAGGATGCAATCTGGGAAGAACTCCTGGCCTATAGGTACTTTCTCTATAAGGAGAAAATGGAACTAAGGAGGATGAGACAAGAACTTGATGCCCGGAGGGTGCGAGCCGAAGAGTCTAGCCGTCGGTGCACATAATTAAGCTCCACGGGAAGCAGAAATATGGGCGCAGGAGCAGGAGCAGCAGCATCAGACGCAGGAAATCGCAATCGAAGAGCTTCATCTCGGTTGGACAGGATACCAGAAGATGAACGATGACGGTTGAGTAGGGATCTCAATGTATCGTTCATGACTTACAACTCGAGAGAAAACATGCACCCTACAATGCTGCAAGCAACAATTGTAGCAGCTCAAACATTTTTTATGACAACACAACCAGAGGATGGTCCACGAGCAAAGGTGCACAGAACCCTGATCGCATGTCTAAATGTTGTTGGGCAGCACCTAGAGAATACCCCACGTCGTCACGCAAGTCGTCGGCTTGAAGTAGGACCACCATGTCCAAGTAACGTTGTGTGGCACGAAGCGGCACCACCAAGCAATTCCTCTCGACTGGAAGTGGCACCGCCAAACAACCCTCTCGATAAGAGGTAGCACCAACAAGATGTCACAATAGTTCTCGGCAAGAAGTGGAACCCGATGATCGAGATCTCCGCGCCAACCCCGAGCAACCGCCAGAGATCAGGGTGATGCCAGGAACGATATCACGGAGAGTAGAATCAACAGAGCACGCATCAAGCGAGGAAGTCGACGAAGAGATGATGAAGGCGAGTATGATGATGATTATGAAGATGAAGATGAAGATGAGGAAAAGCTTAGTGGAGCAGTATGTTTCTCTTGTCGGGTTCGTAAGACATATGTTCTAAAGGGATTCAAGCTCCCTATGGACAAGATAAAGTATGAAGGGGTCCAAGAACCTGAAGTGTGGCTAGACGAATATCTGCAAACCATCAGGGTACAGGTAGGTACCAAGGCTACCGCGATGCAGAGTCTGCAACTTTTCTTGAGCAGGCCCATTAGATCTTGGCTTCGGAAGATACCAGAAGGATCAATAGAGCATTGGAATGATTTGCACGATCAGTTCACCCGGAATTTTTGGTCAACTTTCAAGCGTCCAACGGTAATCGAAGAGTTGTGGAAGTGAATTCAAAAATCAAGAGAATCAATGCGCTCATACCTTCAGAGGTGGAGCATGATCAAAAACTGAGCCAAAAACATCTCCGATGAGCGGACAATCGATGCATTTAACAATGGGCTGCGCCGCACAAACTTTATTGAAGAGCTGGGACGAGCCAGGCCAAGGACGGTAGGAGAGTTGATGGATCTGGCAACAAATGGGTTAGCGGCAAAGACGGAGCCAGCAACAAAAGAGCAAGATCACCCGAAGAGGATCGGTCAAGGCGTGGAAATGATCACAGGCGACGGCCCTGGAACAAAGATGATTATGATCGACCTGCGCAAGTTGCATCTGGCTTCACAAGAAAAGATGGTAGAAAAGATGACTACCGTAACAGCGGGTATCAAGGCAGCAATCGAGACAAGCCAAGCTCCAGCAAGAAGGAGTACAAGCCTAGGCCGAGGTTCCAACCACAACCTGAGTTAACAGAGGAGCGGATGCTTAATACACCGTGCACCATGCACTTTTACTTCGAATCTGAGGGTCGTAGGAAGTCGAATCATTCGTTGAAGGACTGCAGGACTTTCCAGTGGATGCTCCCAGTCTTCGGAAGATCAAATCAAAATGCTCCATGGCAAGGTTTTGCTGGGGCGCCTAAGTCAATTGCTTTTAATGCACCCCCTCCGCCACCACTGCCTCCACAGAATCCAGTGCTAGCGATGCAAGCAGCACCAACAAACAATAGTAATCCACCAGATGGCTACCCCAACTCCATAGGAGAAGTCAACATGATCCAGAAGAGCAAGCCGCCTAATAGGAAGCAAAAGATAATCACCTGACAAGTAAACCTTGCGATCTAGGCGTCACCGCCCACGCCAGAATATCTCGACTGGTCTGAACAGTACATTGGGTTTTGGCAGGGAGGATCACACTTACAAAATCCCTCGACCAGGTCACTCACCTTTGGTCCTCGACGCCTAGATCGGCGGGTACGACTGCAGCAGAGTATTCCTTGACGCATGAAGTGCTCTCAACCTGATCAACGCCAACACTTTGCGAGCAATGAGCATATCTCTCACAAACTTGATACCCTCGGATGCTAGTTTCCACGACATAGTTCCGGGAAAACCAGAGATGCCTTTGGGGAAGATCTTGCTTGATGTAGTCTTCGGGACCAGGGAAAACTTCAGAAGAGAGAAGCTAGAGTTCGAAGTCGTGGATTTTCCATCACAGTATCATGCGATACTAGGCAAGCTCGCATATTCTCGGTTCATGGAAGTTTCTCACCACACGTATCTTCTCCTGAAGATGCCAGGACCCAAAGGATTCATCACCTTCAAAGGAAACTTCGCCCGCTCCGTCATTTGCGATAGAGAGTTCCATAAGCTATCAGAATCCCTTCGGGATGCACGCAGAGTTCCTCCAGATCCAAAGCGCAGTCGATCATGAGGTATCCCCAGATGTACGTTGGGCTTTATCTGATCAACCGTTCGATGCAACTAATGATACGAAGAAAGTAAAGATCCACCCTTATGACTCCATGAAAACAACGTCTGTGGCCACAGGCATCGATGTCGCATAGGAAAGCACGCTCGTCGAATTCCTCCGTAAGCGCTGGGAAACATTCGCCTGGCATCATGCGGATATGTCAGGCGTTCCCAGGGAACTCGCCGAGCACGTACTCAACGTATATCCTAGAGCAAGTGAAAGGATCGTATGCCGCACCTAAAGGGGGGGTGAATAGGTGCTAAATTTTTTTTAGTTCTTTTTCAAATTAGGCACGACACAAAGGTAAATTCTCTAGATATGCAACTAAGTGAATTTACCTATATGACAAGGTTATCAACTAAGCAAGATATAGCTACTCAATATAAGAAATAGAATAGGATAGAGGTAACCGAGAGTGGAGCAGGTGATGACACGGAGATGATTCCCGTAGTTCCCTTCCTTTGCAAGAAGGTACGTCTACGTTTGGAGGAGTGTGGTTGCTACAAAAGCCAAACCAACAGCCACGAAGGCTTCACTCAGATCTCCTGTGAGCAATGCCACGAAGGCCTAGCCCACTTCCACTAAGGGATTTCCTCGAGGCGGAAACCGGGCCTTTACAAGGTTCTTGGGGCACACATCCACAAACAAATTGGAGGCTCCCAAATCTGTAATAACACAACAAATCAACAAGAGTACATCAACAACAACAACTAGGGATCCAAAGAGGAACACTAGCAAGGGGGCCCTCAAGCATATGAGGGGGAAATGAAAAACGCTTCGGTGAGGATGTAGATCGGGGTCTTCTCCTTCGATTCTCCAAAGCACAAGGGATTTGGGTGGTTGAGGGAGGAGATCCGGCTATTTTGGTGTTCTTGGTGGCTCAGCAATGGTGGATGAAGTTCTTAGGGTTTGAGCAACTTTCCAAGGTAGGAGAAGGGGGGTATTTATACCCCACCAACTATTCTGCCCGTTGGAGGAGAATCGCTGGCAGCCGGCCCTGAGACGCCGGTAGTGCCGGCCTCTTTCTGAATCTTCAGGTCGACAGGCTGACCGGTAGTGCCGGGCCAGAATCGTCGGTAGTGCCGGGGTGCACACACCGGCAGTGCCGGCCTGGAACCACCAGCAGTGCCGGGTGCACACACCGGCAGTGCCGGCCTCCTATCACCGGCAGTGCCGGCCAGGGACAGGCTTCAGCTTGTTCTTCTTTTCTTCCTTTTTGAGTGGGTCGAGATTTACCCGTAGTATCTTTTCTATATCTGTAATCCACTTAGCACATAGTTAAATTGTCACCGGTGTTGTTAACAAACACACAAAACCTCAGAGATCATGAAATGTTCTTTCAATCTCCCCCTTTTTGGTGTTTGATGACAATACCAGGATTTTGCAAAGTATAGAGCAAGAATAGCATTGTGTTAGACATAAGAGAGAGACTCCCACTAGATGTGTGCATACAAGAAATTTAGTGCTAGAATATATATGCACACATTAGATATAGAGCAACTCTAACTTTCAAGGTATATAGCACAATGCATAAGAGATAAATATGACACACAATGTAGGGAAGAGGATAAAAGATGAGATGAGACGATCATACCCTTTCATAACGACATCCTCATCAATTCATGATCAAAATCTCAATTTCATGAATAAGAGTCCCATAACCATATCAAGTATCAACTAGAGATAAATCCATAGACAAGTTGAGATATATAAGATGATCATACCACTTTATGACAATACTCTCAACCATATAGAATACCGAAAACCATAGCAATAAGTCACTCACTACACGGTCTCGCCCACCACACATAGAGACAACATAAAACACAAGATAAGGTTCAACATAAGCATAGACAATAAACGGAGGACACAAGCTTTAACGGAATGATAAAAAGCAAATGCTTGTGCCCTCAAACCCTAGCAAATCCCGTGCAATTCCTACTAGACCTTCTTCTCCCCCTTTGGCATCAAGACACCAAAAAGGAGAAAAGAAGTGATGCTACATCGTCCCATGAAGGCTCACTCATCCTTGGAGGATTCCTCCGACTCTTCATCGTCTTTGGAATCGGTGGGCTCAACATCATCACTAGTGGGGCGCCGACGGTGAGAAGGACCGGGAAGCCCAAGCTGTTCAAACTCAGCCACATTGCCATGCTTAGAGAGCCATTCTTCTTCAGGAGTAATAATCTCCTCAGATCCACTCTCAACAGGAATATCCAACTTGCGCATGATGAGCTTTGTGTTCCTCCTCTCCATTTTCCTTTCCCTATGAGCTTGATACTGACGCTTGTTGATGTCAGACTTAAGACAGAACATCTTGGCCAACTTGGCCTCTATGCGAGCAACCCAACCATTGTCAGCAGGAGGAGCATACTCCATATCAGAGTCCTCTTCAGCAGAATCCTCATCACTAGGGAGACGAGGGGGATTGGGATGAGGCTTGACCTTGAGATCCTTGGCTTGTGAGGTAGAAGAATAACATCATCAGTGAGTATGCCAAACCCAGCACTGTCCCAACGAGAGAAAATGAAGAACATGAAATAAGGAGCAAACACAGGAGCCTTGCGAGACATGATGCGTGCCCATAACTCATTCCACAGAAAGTCCATCACATCAAGCTGACGGCCAGTCTCACGGTGTTGGTGAGAGAGAAACAACAGATTGCCAAGATATCCATAGATCTGATCAACGCAGCCAACCTTTGGATTTAGGACCTCTCGGTAAATGCGAAGAAAGATGTCATACATCGGGCGAAGAAATTTCTGTGATCCATATACCACTTCTCCTTCAAGATAAAGATCAGCAAGGAGAGCCTTCTCAATGGGCTTGGGAGTGTTGTGAGCTCTAAAATACCCATCTTCATTGCCAGAGAGCACATGATAGCCAAGACAAGCTGCAAATTGGTCCCAAGTGCCATGTAGCATGCGACCTTCTGTCATCCAAGTCATAGTCTTGGCATCATCATTATCAACATAGACTGTGGCAAAGAATTGTCCAATCACATCAACACAGTAAGGATGTGGAAACTTCATCAACGGAAAGAGACCAAATTGCTCACAAATCTCTCGGGCTTCGGCAAAGTATTGGGCGTGTTTATCCATGTGAGTAAAGTTGATGTGATGCATAGGAGCAACTCGATAGGTGGCATTCGCATAGAGATCTTCATAAGTATTCTCTTGATACTTGGTCCAGAACAGCTCAGAGCAATTGGTGGCCTTGGGAGTGGTGTAGGAGTTAGTTTGACGCAGCCGAGCATACTCATGATCCGGCCACTTCCCAACAGGCAAGCCTCGCAGTCTTCGGATGATGTTACAGCGAGGTTCAGAGGCAGCAGCAGCCACACCTTTCTCCCGATGAGACGCTTTCTTGACTGGTAGGATATCGGCTTCAAAGTCATTGGGTATCACCCTTTTGCCCAAGCTAGAGCGATGAGGACCACCTGCATCTGTGAAAGCAATGGGAAGAGGGAGAATATGGTAAGGTACACTAAAACATAGAAAACATGATAATGAAAGCATGGTGAGTGAAGAGTTCAAGATACAAGAGAGGAGGCTAAGGTTGATCTGGCAACAGCTAACACTGGCAGTGCCAGGGTGGAATGGGCGGCAGTGCCGGCCCATCCGGCAGTGACGGTGATTCTTGGGCGGCAGTGCCGGCCCAGCGGCAGTGCCGCTGAGATGAGGCCGGCAGTGCCGGTCAAACTGAAAATCGACCAGATCTGCTCTAGACTCAAACATTGTTTCTCAGATTTTCACCACACAATGCACAAGATCATCCACCTCTATGGCAAAAACTACGGAGAGATTCATCCAGCCTTCTTTCTTCTAGAAAGGTCTACCCATTCTAGAGAGGGAGAGAGAGAGGAGAGGAAGCTAACCGGAGGAGGAAGCCATGGAGGAGGGAGGGGCCTGCCCGGTTCAACCGTCCAGGGGAGGAGGGAGAGCTCGGGACGGCGGCTAAGCGCAGGGATGGCGGCGGCGGCGGCTGGGGCGATGTGTGGGAGGAGAGGGACGCAGGGGGAAATGGGGCGGTTACCCTAACTCCCCCACCAGGCCCATTACTTGACCCCACTACACCAGCGGCAGTGCCACTCAGCCGAGGCCAGCAGTGCTGGTGCCACCGGCAGTGCCGGGGTAAGGGCGCCGGCAGTGCCGCCAACCATCCCAAAACCCAAAAATCCCTCGAAAATTTTCAGGATTTTAGTTTAAAAGATAAGAATGGTTTCTTTTAGGAAAGGTGGGGCTTAGGTTAGGAAGAACACACTGTAGATGGTACGTTATCACCCATATTTGCAAAATATTGCAAATAAAGACCAAACATGGATGATTTCCCATAAGAACAAAAGATAGTCAAATGAAATCCATGAAAATCCATATAACTCCAACTCTTCACAAAGAAGAGTGTGATGGCCTAGGACACCATATATGAGTGTTGTGGTATGGCACCGCGAAGATATATCTTGGGGCCAAACCACTACTCATCATTGAAGCTCACATATCAACATATGATATAAAGGGAATGATTTCTTAATATTGGCATTATGGGGGAGAAATAGCTCAACGATTTAAACCGCACTCCCCCTAATTCCATGCCCACATCTAAACCAAATAAAGTTTTGAGACAAAGGTGTGTTTGCAAGATGGTCAAGCTATACTCCTTGAATCAATGATATTTACCTCATTCCTCAAATAAGAGAACCTTGCTTCATCAAGAGGCTTCGTGAATATATTGGCAAGTTGATCGTTGTAGGAACATAGATAAGCTCAATATCACCACGGGCAACATGATCCCTAATGAAATGATTCCGGATCTCAATATTCTTCGTTCTTGAATGTTGCACCGGATTATAGGAAATCTTGATGGCACTTTCATTGTCACATAATAGAGGCACTTTGTCACAAATGACACCGTATTCCTTTAAAGTTTGCCTCATCCATAACAATTGAGTGCATCCACTTGCGGCGGCAACATATTCGGCTTCGGCGGTGGAGAGAGATATACAATTTTGCTTCTTAGAAGACCAACACACCAAGGACCTACCAAGGAATTGGCAAGCCCCGGAAGTTGATTTCCTATCATCCTTATCTCCCGCCCAATCCGCATCGATGTATCCATTGAGAATAAAACTTGAGCCTTTGGGGTACCAAATACAATATCTTGGGGTATCAACCAAATACCGAAAGATTCTTTTGAGAGCCATCATGTGGCTCTCCTTAGGAGAAGCTTGATACATTGCACACACACCAACACTCAACATATGTGGTCTAGATGCACAAAGGTAAAGCAAGGATCCAATCATGGAGCGATATACCTTTTGATCCACCTCTTTACCATTGGGATCAAGTGCAAGATGACATTTAGTAACCATAGGAGTGGCTACACCCTTCAACTCGGTCATCTTGAACCTCTTGAGCATGTCTTGGAGATATTTTGCTTGATTGATGAAGGTTCCTTCCCTCAATTGCTTGATCTCAAAACCAAGGAAGAACTTCATCTCTCCCATCATAGACATCTCAAACCTATCGGTCATAAGCTTTGAGAATTCATCATTGAAAGCTTTGTTAGTAGAGCCAAAGATAATATCATCAACATATAATTGGCAAACGAAAAGCTCCCCATTGACCCCTTAGTAAAAAGACTGGGATCGATTAGCCCAACATCGAACCCACGGTCTACCAATAATTCTTTAAGGTGCTCGTACCAAGCTCTAGGAGCTTGTTTGAGACCATAAAGTGCTTTATCAAGCTTATAGACATGGTTAGGGAAGTTGAGATCCTCAAACCCCGGGGGTTGCTTAACATAAACCTCTTCATGCAAAGGACCATTAAGAAATGCACTTTTCACATCCATTTGTTGTAACTTAAAGTTATGATGCGATGCATAAGCAAGAAGGATACGGATGGACTCAAGACGAGCAACGGGAGCATAGGTCTCTCCAAAGTCAATTCCTTCAACTTGAGAGAAACCTTGAGCCACCAATCTTGCCTTGTTCCTCACAACATTTCCAAACTCATCTTGCTTGTTCTTGAAAATCCATTTAGTGCCTATAACATTGTGGCACCCCTTTGGCTTCTCTACTAAGGTCCATACTTTGTTGCGCTTGAAGTTGTTAAGTTCCTCGTGCATAGCTTCCAACCAATCCGAATCTTCAAGGGCTTCAAATACTTTCTTGGGTTCCACTAAGGAGATATAAGCATGATGATTGCTAAAGTTAGCCAATTGCCTTCTTGTGGAAACACTTGCCCTCACATCACCAAGGACCTTGTAATGTGTGTGTTCACGAATTTCAAGGTTCCTTTCTCTTCTTGCTAGACAACGGGCCTCGATCTCCTCCTTGGTTCTTCTTGGACTTGGAGGTATCACTTGATCAACTTGATCATTTGGGTCCCCGTCTTGACCTTCAACTTGAGCAACTTCAATTTCTTGAGAGTGCTCAACATCATGTGCTTGATCTTGGACATCATTTGGTGAGGAGCAAATATCAAATGGATACTCGTCGGAGCCATCATGAATTCTTGGTTGATCTTGTCCTTGATCTTGCACACAAGAGGGAGGGTATTGTTCTTGTTCTTGGGTTAGTGCATCATTTGCTTCACTAGATGGGGTTTGTTGATGTTGAGAAGATGAGGGCTCCACCGTGGTAGAGCATAGTCCTTCCCGAGATGCCACACCGTGTCCCTCAATGGGGCGGAAAAATCCCACACCCATTCTTACTATGGCATCTTGAGGTATTTCATCACCTGCACATGCATCAACTTGCCCCACTTGGGAGCCATCATTTTCTTCGAACTTCACACTACAAGATTCGATGATAATCCCGGAGGATTGATACGCGTAAAGCACACGTCTGTTGGGAACCCCAAGAGGAAGGTGTGATGCGTACAACAAGTTTCCCTCTAAGAAACCAAGGTTATCGAACCAGTAGGAGTCAAGGAGCACGTGAAGGCTGTTGGTGGCGGAGTGTAGTGCGGCGCAACACCAGGATTCCGGCGCCAACGTGGAACCTGCACAACACAATCAAAGTACTTTGCCCCAACGTAACAGTGAGGTTGTCAATCTCACCGGCTTGCTGTAAAAAAAGGATTAAATGTATAGTGTGGAAGATGATGTTTGTTTGCGAAGAACAGTAAAGAACAAGTCTTGCAGTAGATTGTATTCGATGTAAAAGAATGGACCGGGGTCCACAGTTCACTGTGGTGTCTCTCCAATAAGAAATAGCATGTTGGGTGAACAAATTACAGTTGGGCAATTGACAAATAAAGAGGGCATAACAATGCACATACATATCATGATGAGTAGTGTGAAATTCAATTGGGCATTACGACAAAGTACATAGACCGCTATCCAGCATGCATCTATGCCTAAAAAGTCCACCTTCAGGTTAGCATCCGCACCCCTTCCAGTATTAAGTTGCAAACAACAGACAATTGCATTAAGTATGGTGTGTAATGTAATCAACACAAATATCCTTAGACAAAGCATTGATGTTTATCCCTAGTGCCAGCACATCCACAACCTTAGAACTTTCTCTCACTGTCCCAGATTAAATGGAGGCATGAACCCACTATCGAGCATAAATACTCCCTCTTGGAGTTACAAGTGTCAACTTGGCCAGAGCCTCTACTAGCAACGGAGAGCATGCAAGATCATAAACAACACATATATGATAGATTGATAATCAACATAACATAGTATTCCATATTCATCGGATCCCAACAAACACAACATGTAGCATTACAAATAGATGATCTTGATCATGTTAGGCAGCTCACAAGATCGAACAATGATAGCACATGAGGAGAAGACAACCATCTAGGTACTGCTATGGACCCATAGTCCAGGGTGAACTACTCACACATCAATCCGGAGGCGATCATGGTGATGAAGATTCCTCGGGAGATGATTCCCCTCCGGCAGGGTGCCGGAGGCGATCTCCTGAATCCCCCGAGATGGGATTGGCGGCGGCGTCTCTGGAAGGTTTTCCGTATCATGGCTCTCGGTACTGGGGTTTTCGCGACGAAGGCTTTTTATAGGCGGAAGGGCAGAGTCGGAGGGCTGACGAGGGGCCCACACGCTAGGGCGGTGCAACCCCCCTTAGGTCGCGTGGCCCTAGTGTGGCGGCGCCTCGTCGCCCCACTTCGTAATCCTTTTGGTCTTCTGGAAGCTTCGTGGAAAAATAAGACCCTGGGCGTTGATTTTGTCCAATTCCGAGAATATTTCCTTTGTAGGATTTCTGAAACCAAAAAACAGCAGAAAACAGCAACTGGCTCTTCGGCATCTTGTCAATAGGTTAGTGCCGGAAAATGCATAAATATGACATAAAGTGTGTATAAAACATGTGAGTATCATCATAAAAGTAGCATGAACATAAGAAATTATAGATACCTTTGAGACGTATCAAGCATCCCCAAGCTTAGTTCCTACTCGCCCTCGAGTAGGTAAACGATAACAAAGATAATTTCTAAAGTGACATGCTATCATAATGTTGATCAATACTATTGTAAGCATATGTAATGAATGAAGTGATTCAAAGCAATGGTAAAGACAATGAGTAAACAACTGAACCATATAGCAAAGACTTTTCATGAATAGTACTTACAAGACAAGCATCAATAAGACTTGCATAGGAGTTAACTCATAAAGCAATATATTCATAGTAGAAAGTTTTGAAGCAACACAAAGGAAGATACAAGTTTCAGCGGTTGCTTTCAACTTTAACATGTTTATCTCATGGATAATTGTCAACACAAAGTAATATGATGAATGCAAATAATCAAGTTTGTAAGAATCAATGCACAGTTAACACAAGTGTTTGCTTCTAAGATAGAAAGAAGTAGGTAAACTGGCTGAACATAAAAGTAGAAGAATGGCCCTTCGCAGAGAAGCAGGGATAAAATCATGTGCTAGAGCTTTTCAAGTTTTGAAATCATAAAGAGAGCATAAAAGTAAAGTTTTGAGAGGTGTTTGTTGTTGTCAACGAATGGTAGTGGGCACTCTAACCCCCTTGCCAGACAGACTTTCAAAGAGCGGCTCCCATGAAATTTTTATTTTTGGGTGACACTCCTTCCAACCTTTGCTTTCACAAGCCATGGCTAACCGAATCCTTGGTGCCTTCCAACAATCACATACCATGAAGGAGTGTCTATTTATTTTAGTTTTATTTAGAGATGACACTCCTCCCCACCTTTTCTTTCTGAAGCCATGGCTAACCGAATCCTCGGGTGCCTTCCAACATTTCACATACCATGGAGGAGTGTTTATTTGCAAAATTATGAAGGTTAATTAATTGGGGCTGGGAACCCCATTGCTCTTTTTGCAAAATTATTGGATAAGCGGATGAAGCCACTAGTCCATTGGTGAAAGTTGCCCAACAAGATTGAAAGATAAAACACCACATACTTCCTCATGAGCTATAAAACATTGACACAAATAAGAGATAGTAACTTTTGAATTGTTTAAAGGTAGCACACGAAGTATTTACTTGGAATGGCAGAAAAATACCATGTAGTAGGTAGGTATGGTGGAAACAAATGGCTTAGTTTTTGGCTCAAGGATTTTGGATGCACGAGAAGTATTCCCTCTCAATACAAGGCTTAGGCTAGCAAGGTTGTTTGAAGCAAACACAAGTATGAACCGGTACAGCAAAACTCACATAAGAACATATTGCAAGCATTATAAGACTCTACACTGTCTTCCTTGTTGTTCAAACCCTTTACCAGAAAATATCTAGACTTTAGAGAGACCAATCATGCAAACCAAATGTCAACAAGCTCTACAGTATTTCTTCATTAATAGGTGCAAAGTACATGATGCAAGAGCTTAAACATGATCTATATGAGCACAACAATTGCCAAGTATCAAATTATTCAAGACATTAAACTAATTATCACATATAGCATTTTCTGTTTCCAACCATATAACAATTAACGAAGCAGTTTCAACCTTCGCCATGAACATTAAGAATAAAGCTAAGAACACATGTGTTCATATGCAACAGCGGAGCGTGTCTCTCTCCCACACAAAGAATGCTAGGATCCAATTTTATTCAAACAAAACAAGAACAAGAACATAAAGACGCTCCAAGTAAAGCACATAAGATGTGATGGAATAAAAATGTAGTTTCACTAGAGGTGACCTGATAATTTATCGATGAAGAAGGGGATGCCTTGGGCATCCCCAAGCTTAGATGCTTGAGTATTCTTGAAATATGCAGGGATGAACCACGGGGGCATCCCCAAGCTTAGAGTCTTCACTCTCCTTGATCATATTGTATCATCCTCCTCTCTTGATCCTTGAAAACTTCCTCCACACCAAACTCAAAACAAACTCATTAGAGGGTTAGTGCATAATCAAAAATTCACATGTTCAGAGGTGACATAATCATTCTTAACACTTCTGGACATTGCACAAAGCTACTGAAATTTAATGGAACAAATAAATCCATCAAACATAGCAAAACAGGCAATGCGAAATAAAAGGCAGAATCTGTCAAAACAGAACAGTCTGTAAAGACGAATTTTTCTGGGGCACTTAACTTGCCCAGATGAAAATGCTCAAATTGAATGAAAGTTGCGTACGTATCTGCGGATCACTCACGTAAATTGGCAGATTTTTCTAAGTTACCTACAGAGAATACTACTCAAATTCGTGACATCAAGAAATCTGTTTCTGCGCAGTAATCCAAATCTAGTATCATCTTTACTATCAAAGACTTTACTTGGCACAACAATGCAATAAAATAAAGATAAGGAGAGGTTTCTACAGTAGTAACAACTTCCAAAACTCAAATATAAAACAAAAGTGCAGAAGTAAAATGATGGGTTGTCTCCTATAAGCGCTTTTCTTTAACGCCTTTCAGCTAGGCGCAGAAAGTGTGAATCAAGTATTATCAAGAGACGAAGCATCAACATCATTACCAGGGGCATTGGGAGTTTCCTCAAAAATGCATTGTATCTGGTCTATATAAGTAACTCCTTTCTGTACGCTTTTAGGCTCACTATTCTCATCAAACAAATTTTCGGGAACAAGCCAAGCATAGTTATTTTCTAGAGCTTCATGCATTCCTAGGAGCTTACTAGGTATCGGTACTTTAATCTCCCCACCATCATTAACATTATTAGTGTACCTTATTCTATCCATGTCTATCTTTTCAAGTGTTTTTGCAAAATCGGTGAACAAACCAAGTCTCTTATGCTTAATAAAAACTTTTCTAGCTTCTTTAGCTATATCTTCAAATTCTCTAAGAAGGACTTTTAAAACAAAATCTCTCTTTTCTCCCATCTCCATATCAGAAAGTGTAAGAAACATATGTTGTATTATGGGATTGAGATTAGCAAATCTAGCTTCTAACATGTGTACTAAAGAAGCAGCAGCAATTTCATAAGTAGGAGCAAGTTCTACCAAGTGTCTATCTTCGAAATCATCAACCGTACTAATATGACTGAAAAAATCTTCTATATTATCTTTTCCAATGATAGACCCTCGTCCTACCGGTATATCTTTTAGAGTAAACTTAGGAGGAAACATGATGAAATAAGTAAAGTAAATGCAAGTAACTAATTTTTTTGTGTTTTAAATATTGAGAACGCAAACAAGATAGTAAATGAAGTAAAGCAAGTAACTAATTTTTTTGTATTTTGATATAAAGAACAAACAAAGCAGTAAATAAAATAAAGTAAAGCAAGACAAAAACAAAGTAAAGAGATTGGAAGTGGGAGACTCCCCTTGCAGCGTGTCTTGATCTCCCCGGCAACGGCGCCAGAAAAAGAGCTTGATGTCTACTACTGGCGCGCAGTTGATGTGGGAGGTAGAAATCTCTGTGGTGTAACTTTCCTTTGTTCCCCGGCAACGGCTCCAGAAAAAAAGCTTGATACGCATAAAGCACACGTCCGTTGGGAACCCCAAGAGGAAGGTGTGATGCGTACAGCAGCAAGTTTTCCCTCGAAGAAACCAAGGTTATCGAACCAGTAGGAGTCAAGGAGCACGTGAAGGTTGTTGTTGGCAGAGTGTAGTGCGGCGCAACACCAGGGATTCCGGCGCTAACGTGGAACCTGCACAACACAATCAAAGTACTTTGCCCCAACGTAACAGTGAGGTTGTCAATCTCACCGTCTTGCTGTAAACAAGGGATTAAATGTATAGTGTGGAAGATGATGTTTGTTTGCGAAGAACAGTAAAGAACAAGTATTGCAGTAGATTGTATTCGATGTAAAAGAATGGACCGGGGTCCACAGATCACTAGTGGTGTCTCTCCAATAAGAAATAGCATGTTGGGTGAACAAATTACAGTTGGGCAATTGACAAATAAAGAGGGCATACCAATGCACATACATATCATGATGAGTAGTGTGAAATTCAATTGGGCTTTACGACAAAGTACATAGACCGCTATCCCATGCATCTATGCCTAAAAAGTCCACCTTCGGTTAGCATCCGCACCCCTTCCAGTATTAAGTTGCAAACAACAGACAATTGCATTAAGTATGGTGCGTAATGTAATCAACACAAATATCCTTAGACAAAGCATTGATGTTTTACCCTAGTGGCAACAGCACATCCACAACCTTAGAACTTTCTGTCACTGTCCCAGATTAAGTGGAGGCATGAACCCACAATCGAACATAAATACTCCCTCTTGGAGTTACAAGTATCAACTTGGCCAGAGCCTCTACTAGCAACGGAGAGCATGCAAGATCATAAACAACACATATATGATAGATTGATAATCAACATAACATAGTATTCCATATTCATCGGATCCCAATAAACACAACATGTAGCATTACAAATAGATGATCTTGATCATGTTAGGCAGCTCACAAGATCGAACAATGATAGCACATGAGGAGAAGACAACCATCTAGCTACTGCTATGGACCCATAGTCCAGGGGTGAACTACTCACACATCAAGGCGATCATGGTGATGAAGAGTCCTCCGGGAGATGATTCCCCTCTCGGCGGTGCCGGAGGCGATCTCCTGAATCCCCGAGATGGGATTGGCGCGGCATCTGGAAGGTTTTCCGTATCGTGGCTCTCGGTACTGGGGTTTCGCGATGAAGGCTTATAGGCGGAAGGGCAGAGTCGGAGGGCTGACGAGGGGCCCACACGCTAGGACGGCGCGGGCCCTCCTTAGGCCGCGCGGCCCTAGTGTGGCGGCACCTCGTCGCCCCACTTCGTAATCCTTTCGGTCTTCTGGAAGCTTCGTGGAAAAATAAGACCCTAGGCGTTGATTTCGTCAAATTCCAAGAATATTTCCTTTGTAGGATTTCGAAACCAAAAGCAGAAAACAACAACTGGCTCTTCGGCATCGTGTCAATAGGTTAGTGCCGGAAAATGCATAAATATGACATAAAGTGTGTATAAAACATGTGAGTATCATCATAAAAGTAGCATGGAACATAAGAAATTATAGATACGTTTGAGACATATCAAGGATACATCAAAGACTCTATAAGTGTGAGATTCGACACTGTAACCAACAAATATACCCTCCAAAGCTTTATGAGAAAATTTAGATAAACGGACTCCTTTGATTTTGTAGAAACACTTACACCGAACACCTTGAAGTATGAGATATTAGGCTTGTTCCCGGTGAGTATTTCATATGGAGTCTTGTTCAAGCCCTTGCGGAGATAGAGCCGGTTAGAGGAGTGGCAAGCGGTGGAGATGGCTTCGGCCCAAAAGTTATAGCGGGATTTATACTCCGCCATCATAGATCTTGCCATATCCATAAGAGTCTGGTTCTTCCTCTCCGCAGCACCATTTTGTTGAGGGGTGTACGCAGCGGAATATTGATGTCGAATCCCCTCATCACTAAGAAAATCATTGAGTGTATAGTTCTTGAACTCGGAGCCGTTGTCACTTCTTATTGCCATAATGAGGAGGTTGTGTTGGCGTTGCACCTCGGTAGCAAAGTCAATGAATATTTGTTGAGTCTCATCTTTCGTCTTGAGAAAGTAGACCCAAGTGTATCTTGAGTAGTCATCAACAATCACCAAGCAATGTTTCTTCGCACCAAGACTTGCATGAGTGACGGGACCAAAGAGATCCACATGAAGGAGCTCCAAGATCCTCTTGGAAGAGATGATAGTCTTGCTTGGATGCGGAGAGTCATGCATTTTGCCTTCAACACAAGCCCTACAAACACGATCTTTGGCAAAAGACACATTTTCCATTAGTCCCACAATATGGTTCCCCTTGTGGAGACTTTGCAAAGTTCTCATGTTGACATGGGCTAGGCGGCGATGCCACAACCAACCCACATCCGCCTTTCCGAATAGGCACATCGCACTTGTCGTGGTGGTCCCCGAAAAGTCCACCACATACAAGTTGTGTTCGCGATACCCAACGAAAGCGACTTTTAGAGTCTTGCTCCACAAGAGGACCACAATATCTTTATCAATAAAGATGGCAAAACCCATCTTGCCAAGGGCGGAAACGGAAAGTAAATTGTAGCCAAGGGTTTTGACAAGCATGACATCCACAAGAGTAATGTTGTGTGCAACCACAACCTTGCCAAAACCCAATACCTCGGATGTAGAATTATCGCCAAAGGAGACGGTGATATTATTTATATTGGGCCTCAACTCCTTGACGAGGTTCTTGCCGCCGGTCATATGACTTGTACATCCACTATCAAGTACCCATTTTGAACCTCCGGCGGCATAGTCCTACATGAGATCAATTCTTGGATTTAGGTACCCATTTCTCAATGGGTCCTCTTTTGTTAGCAACAAGGGTCTTTGGGACCCAAATAGACCAAGCAACATAACCATCATATGGGCCAACATATTTAGCATAAACATCACCATAATAATCTTTAAATAGAACATAGTGAGGGTTATCAATTCCCGCATCATCATCATTAATGGTTTTGCCCTTACGGGTTTCACCATTAGTGGTGGCTTTCTTTTTCTCTTGTGCGGGCTTGGCCTTTTTCTTGTTTGCCTTTTTAGCCTTGGCATTAAAACCAAGTCCCTCCTTCCCATTGTTTGACCTTTGCTTACTCAAAAGATCATCCAAGGAAAGTTTACTTTGGGGAGAGGAGGCCTTAGCAAGTTCATCCTTCAACCTAGCATTTTCCTCAATAATATTTGCATGATCACATGAAGGAGTAGAGGTACTAGGTATGTCATATGAAGCAAGCCTAATTTGAAGTTGCTCATTAGACTTGGAGAGGAGAGAGTATTCACTCTTCAAGGCTTTGTGAGCCTTGTCTAGTTCATCTAGATCCTTCACAAGTTTCTCATGATCAACACCAAATTTGGCCTTTTCCTTTATAAGCACTTTAGTCTTAGCTCTAGCAAGATCTCTAGCTTTAGTGAGCTTGATAATTTTATCTTGAGGCTCTTCAATATTTTCTAGCCTCTCTTCAAGAGATGCTATTGTTTCTTGACATTCCTCAAGAGCATTTTTAAGAGCATGTATTTCAAGAGAGTCTTCTCTCTCTATTTGACATTTTTTCTCAAGAGTATCATTTAGTTGAGCTATACGAACCATGAGATTTGAAACATGCTTTTTAGTGTTACCTTGTAAGTTAAGAATGAAATCATCAAACTCTAGCATTTCTTGTTTCACTTTTAGACTAGCAAGATCAACCCCTAGATCATTTGAAATGTTAGGCGTAGAGGGGTTAGGAGATGATACCTCGGAAGATTTAGCCATGAGGCAACTTTCTTCCTCCACATGAATGACCTCATTGGGAGATTCACTTGGTGATGAAGAGTTAGTGGAGAGGGAGGCAAGGGCAACCAATCCATTTGAGGTTGCATCTTCTTCATCATCAACATCATCATCTCCGGAGGTATACTCTTCTTGAGTTGATAGCACAATTGATGTGTCCAAGGAGGACCTTGCCAACCAATCCATTTGAGGTTGCATCTTCTTCATCATCAACATCATCATCTCCGGAGGTATACTCTTCTTGAGTTGATAGCACAATTGATGTGTCCAAGGTGGACCTTGCCATGAAGCAATGTGCATTCTTGATTTGAGGATTCTCATTGGGGGATTCAAAGAGAGATGAAGAGGGAATGTTGGTAGTGACAATGGCGGCCACTTCCTTTGAGCTTTCTTCTTCATCATCATCACTAGAACTTTCAACTTCATCGGAAGAATATTCTTCTTTAGTTACTAACACAATCCTTGAGGGCCTTGATACGTCTCCGACGTATCGATAATTTTTTATGTTCCATGCCACATTATTGATGATATCTACATGTTTTATGCACACCTTAAGTCATATTCGTGCATTTTGGAACTAACCTATTAACAAGATGTCGAAGTGCAGTTGCTATTTTTGCTGTTTTTGGTTTCAGAAATCCTAGTAAGGAAATATTCTCGGAATTGGACGAAATCAACGCCCAGGGTCCTATTTTGCCACGAAGCTTCCGGGCCGAAGAGGAGATGAAGTGGGGCCACGAGGCGGCGACACAGGGCGGCGCGGCCTAGGTCTTGGCCGCGCGGCCCTGTCATTGGGCCCCTCGTGACGCCCTTGACCCGCCCTTCCGCCTACAAATAGCCTTCGTCGCGAAACCCCGCGAGAGCCACGATACGGAAAACCTTCCGACGCCGCCGCCAATCCCATCTCGGGGGATTCAGGAGATCGCCTCCGGCACCTGCCGGAGAGGGGAATCATCTCCCGGAGG
Organism: Lolium multiflorum; assembly: GCA_030979885.1. NCBI lineage: Eukaryota > Viridiplantae > Streptophyta > Magnoliopsida > Poales > Poaceae > Lolium > Lolium multiflorum. Next base: position 74,806 of record JAUUTY010000227.1, on the reverse strand, counting down.
ACTCTACGCTGCCATGGTCGCCTCCGGAGTGATGTGTGAGTAGTCTACCCCTGGACTATGGGTCCATAGCAGTAGCTAGATGGTTGTCTTCTCCTCATTGTGCTTAATTGTCGGGTCTTGTGAGCTGCCGAACATGATCAAGATCATCTATCCGTAATTCTATATGTTGTGTTTGTTGGGATCCGATGAATAGAGAATACTTGTTATGTTGATTATCAATTTATATCTATGTGTTGTTTATGATCTTGCATGCTCTCCGTCACTAGTAGATGCTCTGGCCAAGTAGATGCTTGTAACTCCAAGAGGGAGTATTTATGCTCGATAGTGGGTTCATGTCTCCGTGAATTTGGGGGAGTGACAGAAACCTCTAAGATTATGGATGTGCTATTGCCACTAGGGATAAAACATTGGTGCTATGTTCGAGGATGTAGTACTGATTACATTACGCAATACTTAATGCAATTGTCTGTTGTTAGCAACTTAATACCGGAGGTTCGGATGATAACTTCGAAGGTGGACTTTTTAGGCATAGATGCATGCTGGATAGCGGTCTATGTACTTTGTCGTAATGCCCAATTAAATCTCACTATACTCATCATAATATGTATGTGCATGGTCATGCCCTCTTTATTTGTCAATTGCCCAACTGTAATTTGTTCACCCAACATGCTATTTATCTTATGGGAGAGACACCTCTAGTGAACTGTGGACCCCGGTCCATTCTCTATACTGAAATACAAATGTTCTACTGTTTTCTGTAAACAATCATCATCCACACTATACATCTAATCCTTTGTTACAGCAAGCCGATGAGATTGACAACCTCGCTGTTTCGTTGGGGCAAAGTACTTGGTTTGTGTTGTGCAGGTTCCACGTTGGCGCCGGAATCCCTGGTGTTGCGCCGCACTACATCTCGCCGCCATCAACCTTCAACGTGCTTCTTGCCCCCTACTGGTTCGATAAACCTTGGTTTCACTGAGGGACTTGCCGCTGTACGCATCACACCTTCCTCTTGGGGTTCCCAACGGACGTGTGCTGTACACACCATCAAGCAATTTTTCTGGCGCCGTTGCCGGGGATCTGAAGAAAAGTTACACCACAAAGATCTCTAACTCCCACGTTAACTACACGCCAGCAACAATTTTTCTGGCGCCGTTGCCGGGGAGATCAAGACACGCTGCAAGGGGAGTCTCCACATCCCAATCTCTTTACTTTGTTTTTGTCTTGCTTAGTTTTATTTACTACTTTGTTTGCTGCACTAAATCAAAATACAAAAAAATTAGTTGCTAGTTTTACTTTATTTGCTATCTTGTTTGCTATATCAAAAACACAAAAAAATTAGTTACTTGCATTTACTTTATCTAGTTTGCTTTATTTACTATTGCTAAAATGGGTACTCCTGAAAATACTAAGTTGTGTGACTTCACAACCACAAATAATAATGATTTCTTATGCACACCTATTGCTCCACCTGCTACTACAGCAGAATTCTTTGAAATTAAACCTGCTTTACTGAATCTTGTTATGCGAGAGCAATTTTCTGGTGTTAGTTCTGATGATGCTGCTGCCCATCTCAATAATTTTGTTGAACTTTGTGAAATGAAAAAATATAAAGATGTAGATGGTGATATTATAAAATTAAAATTGTTCCCTTTCTCGTTAAGAGGAAGAGCTAAAGATTGTTTGATATCTCTGCCTAAGAATAGTATTGATTCATGGACTAAATGCAAGGATGCTTTTATTGGTAGATATTATCCCCTGCTAAAATTATATCTTTGAGGAGTAGCATAATGAATTTTAAACAATTAGATACTGAGCATGTTGCACAAGCATGGGAAAGAATGAAATCTCTGGTTAAAAATTGCCCAACCCATGGACTCGACTACTTGGATGATCATCCAAACCTTTTATGCAGGACTGAATTTTTCTTCGCGGAACCTATTGGATTCAGCTGCTGGAGGTACATTTATGTCCATCACTCTTGGTGAAGCAACAAAGCTTCTTGATAATATGATGATCAATTACTCTGAATGGCACACGGAAAGAGCTCCACAAGGTAAGAAGGTAAATTTGAAGAAACCTCTTCCTTGAGTGATAAGATTGATGCTATTATGTCTATGCTTGTGAATGGTAGGCCTAATGTTAATCCTAATAATGTTCCGTTAGCGTCATTGGTTGCTCAAAAAGAATATGTTGATGTGAATTTCATTAAAAATAACAATTACAATGATTCTAGGCCATATCCTGCTAATGGTAACTCTTATGGTAGATATGTTTCACCTAATGAAGAAAAGATGCTAGAAATTGAAAGATCCACCAAGAGCTTTATGCAATCACAATATGAGCAAAATAAATTGTTTACTAAAACTATGAATGAGCAATCTACCTTGTTGAAGAATATAGGAAATCAACTTGAAAATCTGAATATGGAGATTTCGGGGTTGCAAACTAAACTTGCTAATGCTGAAAACCGAATCTCATACATGTCTGCGTCACAATATTCTTTAATTAATAAAATGGCTGCTAAACCTGAGGATATAGATAATAAAATTACTACTACAGCAAATGCCATCCAAGTTAGAATTAATGAGAATATAAGATTGATGGCCGAATTGCGTGCTAGGTGGGAAAGAGAAGAAAATGAAAAAGAAGATAATATAGCTAAGGTTTGGACTATTACCACCACTAGTAATGCTAATGCTACACAAGTTGCTGCACCTCCTACTAATAATAATAAAAGAATTGGTGTTAGCAATGTTTCCACTTCTAATGCAAAGCGCGAAAAACTGCCTGAAATTGCTAAAACTGCTGAAACTGCCTGTGATAAAACTGCTGAAATTTTTCCAACATTGGGGATGATTATCCCATTGCTTTAGATTATAATGGTTTGAATTTTGATGATTGCCACATCTCTGAAGTTATAAAGTTCTTACAAAAACTTGCTAAAAGTCCTAATGCTAGTGCTATAAATTTGGCTTTACGCAACATATTACAAATGCTCTCATAAAAGCTAGAGAAGAGAAACTAGAGCGCGAAGCCTGTATTCCTAGAAAGCTAGAGGATGGTTGGGAACCCATCATTAAGATGAAGGTCAAATATTTTGATTGTAATGCTTTATGTGATCTTGGTGCAAGTATTTCTGTTATGCCTAAGAAAATTTATAATATGCTTGACTTGCCACCATTGAAAAATTGTTATTTGGATGTTAATCTTGCTGATCATTCTACAAAGAAACCTTTGGGGAAAGTTGATAATGTTCGCATTACCATTAACAATAACCTTGTCCCCGTTGATTTTGTTGTCTTGGATATTGAATGCAATGCATCTTGTCCCATCATATTGGGAAGACCTTTTCTTCGAACTTCTGGTATCATGATATGAAGGAAGGTAATATTAAATATTAATTTCCTCTCAAGAAAGGTATGGAACACTTTCCTAGAAATAGAATGAAGTTACCTTTTGATTCTATTATTAGAACAAATTATGATATTGACACTTCGTCTCTTGATAATACTTGATACACACTTTCTCTAGCTGAAAGGCGTTAAGAAAAGCGCTTATGGGAGACAACCCATGTTTTTACTACAGTACTTGGTTTTATTTTGTGTCTTGGAAGTTGTTTACTACTGTAGCAACCTCTCCTTATCTTAGTTTAGTGTTTTGTTGTGCCAAGTAAAGTCGTTGATAGTAAAGTTCATACTAGATTTGGATTACTGCGCAGAAACAGATTTCTTTGCTGTCACGAATCTGGGCAAAATTCTCTGTAGGTAACTCAGAAAATTATGCCAATTTACGTGAGTGATCTTCAGATATGTACGCAACTTTCATTCAATTTTAGCATTTTCATTTGAGCAAGTCTGGTGCCTCAATAAAATTCGTCAATACGAACTGTTCTGTTTTGACAGATTCTGCCTTTTATTTCGCATTGCCTGTTTTGTTATGCTCGATGGATATTTCGATTCCATTGACTTTCAGTAGCTTTGTGCAATGTCCAGAAGTGTTAAGAATGATTATGTCACCTCTGAACATGTATATTTTGATTGTGCACTAACCCTCTAATGAGTTGTTCTAAGTTTGGTGTGGAGGAAGTTTTCAAGGATCAAGAGAGGGAGATGATACAACATGATCAAGGAGAGTGAAAGCTCTAAGCTTGGGGATGCCCGGTGGTTCACCCCTGCATATATCAAGAAGACTCAAGCGTCTAAGCTTGGGGATGCCCAAGGCATCCCCTTCTTCATCACAACATTATCAGGTTCCTCCCCTGAAACTATATTTTTATTCCATCACATCTTATGTGCTTTTCTTGGAGCGTCTTTTTTTTTGTTTTTGTTTTGTTTGAATAAAATGGATCCTAGCATTCGTTGTGTGGGAGAGAGACACGCTCCGCTGTTGCATATGGACAAATATGTCCTTAGGCTCTACTCATAGTATTCATGGCGAAGTTTCTTCTTCGTTAAATTGTTATATGGTTGGAATTGGAAAATGATACATGTAGTAATTGCTAAAATGTCTTGGATAATGTGATACTTGGCAATTGTTGTGCTCATGTTTAAACTCTTGCATCATATACTTTGCACCCATTAATGAAGAAATACATAGAGCATGCTAAAATTTGTTTTGCATAATTGGTCTCTCTAAGGTCTAGATAATTTCTAGTATTGAGTTTGAACAACAAGGAAGACGGTGTAGAGTCTTATAATGTTTACAATATGTCTTTTATGTGATTTTTTCTGCACCGGTTCATCTTTGTGTTTGTTTCAAATAGCCTTGCTAGCCTAAACCTTGTATCGAGAGGGATTACTTCTCATGCATCCAAATACTTGAGCCAACCACTATGCCATTTGTGTCCACCATACCTACCTACTACATGGTATTTCTCCGCCATTCCAAAGTAAATTGGTTGAGTGCTACCTTTAAATTTCCATTCTTCACCTTTGCAATATATAGCTCATGGGACAAATAGCTTAAAAACTATTGTGGTATTGAATATGTACTTATGCACTTTATCTCTTATTAAGTTGCTTGTTGTGCGATAACCATGTTCCTGGGGACGCCATCAACTACTCTTTGTTGAATTTCATGTGAGTTGCTATGCATGTTCGTCTTGTCTGAAGTAAGGCGATCTACCACCTTATGGTTGAGCGTGCATATTGTTAGAGAAGAACATTGGGCCGCTAACTAAAGCCATGATCCATGGTGGAAGTTTCAGTTTTGGACATATATCCTCAATCTCATATGAGAAAATTATTGTTGCTTGCTTATGCATTAAAGAGGAGTCCATTATCTGTTGTCTATGTTGTCGGTATGGATGTCTAAGTTGAGAATAATCAATAGCGACAAATCCAATGCGAGCTTTCTTCTTAGACCTTTGTACATGCGGCATAGAGGTACCCCTTTGTGACACTTGGTTAAAACATGTGCATTGCGATGATCCGGTAGTCCAAGCTAATTAGGACAAGGTGCGGGCACTATTAGTATACTATGCATGAGGCTTGTAAGATATAATTTACATGATACATATGCTTTATTACCGTTGACAAAATTGTTTCTTGTTTTCAAAATCAAAGCTCTAGCACAAATATAGCAATCGATGCTTTCCTCTTTGAAGGACCTTTTACTTTTATTGTTGAGTCAGTTCACCTATTTCTCTCCACCTCAAGAAGCAAACACTTGTGTGAACTGTTGATTCCTACACTTGCATGTGCCTTATTATATTACTCTATGTTGACAATATACATGAGATATACATATTATAAGTTGAAAATAGCTGAAACTTAATCTTCTTTGTGTTGCTTCAATGCTTTTACTATGAATTATTGCTTTATGAGTTAACTCTTGCAAGACTTATTGATGCTTGTCTTGAAGAACTATTCATGAAAAGTCTTTGCTATATGATTCACTTGTTTACTCATGTCATTTACCTTGTTTTGATGTTTGCATTCACATATGCTTTACAATGGTATGATCAAGGTTATGATGTCACTCCAGAAATTATCTTTGTTTATGGTTTACCGCTCGGGATGAGCAGAACTAAGCTGGGGATGTGAAATACGTCTCCGACGTATTGATAATTTCTAATGTTCCATGCCACATTATTGATGGTATCCACATGTTTTATGCACACTTTATGTCATATTCGTGCATTTTCTGGAACTAACCTATTAACAAGATGTCGAAGTGCCAGTTCTTTGTTTTATGTTTTGGTTTCAAATCTAGTAAATATTCTCGGAATTGGACGAAATCAACGCCCAGGTCCTATTTTGCCACGAAGCTTCCAAGACCGAAGAGGGAGACGAAGTGGGGCCACAGGCGGCCAGTTCACGCGCGCGCGGCCCTAGGTCTTGGCGCGCGACCTGTCCATCGTCCGCCCTCGTGATGCCCTTGACCTGCCCTTCCGCCTACAAATAGCCTTCGTCGCCCCCCAGTACCGAGAGCCACGATACGGAAAACCTTCCGGAGACGCCGCCGCCGCCAATCCCATCTCGGGGGATTCAGGAGATCGCCCTCCCCCTGCAGAGAGGGGAATCATCTCCCGGAGGACTCTACGCCGCCATGGTCGCCTCGGAGTGATGTGTGAGTAATCTACCCACGGACTATGGGTCCATAGCAGTAGCTAGATGGTTGTCTTCTCCCTCAGGTGCTTAATTGTGGGTCTGTGAGCTGGGAACATGATCAGATCATCTATCTGTAATTCTATATGTTGTGTTTGTTGGGATCCGATGAATAGAGAATACTTGTTATGTTGATTATCAATTTATATCTATGTGTTGTTTATGATCTTGCATGCTCTCCGTCACTAGTAGATGCTCTGGCCAAGTAGATGCTTGTAACTCCAAGAGGGAGTATTTATGCTCGATAGTGGGTTCATGTCTCCGTGAATGGGGAGTGACGAAGCCTCTCAAGATTATGGATGTGTTACCACTGGATAAAACATTGGTATATTCGAGGATCTTCTTGATTACATTACAATACTTAATGCAATTATCCATTGTTAGCAACTTAATACTGGAGGGGGTTCAGATGATAACCTGAAGGTGGACTTTTAGGCATAGATGCATCCGGATAGCGGTCTATGTACTTTTGTAATGCCCAATTAAATCTCACTATACTCATCATAATATGTATGTGCATGGTCATGCCCTCTTTATTTGTCAATTGCCCAATTTGTTCACCCAACATGCTATTTATCTTATGGGAGAGACACCTCTAGTGAGCTGTGGACCCGGTCCAATTCTCTATCTTGAAATCTATCTTGCAATCTGTTCTATTGTTTTCTTGAAACAATCATCATCCACACTATACATCTAATCCTTTGTTACAGCAAGCCGGTGAGATTGACAACCTCAGCTGTTTCGTTGAGACAAAGTACTTGGTTTGTGTTGTGCGGGTTCCACGTTGGCGCCGGAATCACTGGTGTTGCCCGCACTATCATCTCGCCGCCATCAACCTTCAACGTGCTTCTTGGCTCTCACGGTTCGATAAACCTTGGTTTCATCCGAGAGAAAACTTGCCGCCGTACGCATCACACCTTCCTCTTGGGGTTCCCAACGGACGTGTCTGTACACGCCATCAAGCAATTTTTCTGCCGGGGATCGAAGAAAAGTTACACCACAAAGATCTCTAACTCCCACGTTAACTACACGCATTAACAATTTTACCGGTGTGCTGTTGGGAGATCAAGACACGTTGCAAGGGGAGTCTCCACATCCCAATCTCTTTACTTTGTTTTTGTCTTGCTTAGTTTTATTTACTACTTTGTTTGCTGCACTAAATCAAAATACAAAAAATTAGTTGCTAGTTTTACTTTATTTGCTATCTTGCTGCTATATCAAAAACACAAAAAAATTAGTTACTTGCATTTTACTTTATCTAGTTTGCTTTATTTACTACTGTAAAATGGGTACTCCTGAAATACTAAGTTGTGTGACTTCACAACCACAAATAATAATGATTTCTTATGCACACCTATTGCTCCACCTGCTACTACATGAGAATTCTTGGAAATTAAACCTTTACGAATCTTGTTATGCGAGAGCAATTTCTGCGTGTTAGTTCGATGATGCTGCTGCCCATCTCAATAATTTTGTTGAACTTTGTGAAATGAAAAAATATAAAGATGTAGATGGTGACATTATAAAATTAAAATTGTTCCCTTTCTCGTTAAGAGGAAGAGCTAAAGATTGGTTGCTATCTCTGCCTAAGAATAGTATTGATTCATGGACTAAATGCAAGGATGCTTTTATTGGTAGATATTATCCCCGCTAAAATTATATCTTTGAGGAGTAGCATAATGAATTTTAAACAATTAGATCTTGAGCATGTTGCACAAGCATGGGAAAGAATGAAATCTCTCGTTAAAAATTGCCCAACCCATGGACTGACTACTTGGATGATCATCCAAACCTTTTATGCAGGATTGAATTTTTCTTCGCGGAATTTATTGGATTCAGCTGCTGGAGGTACCTTTATGTCCATCACTCTTGGTGAAGCAACAAAGCTTCTTGATAATATGATGATCAATTACTCCGAATGGCACACGGAAAGAGCTCCACAAGGTAAGAAGGTAAATTCTGTCGAAGAAACCTCTTCCTTGAGTGATAAGATTGATGCTATTATGTCTATGCTTGTGAATGGTAGGCCTAATTTTAATCCTAATAATGTTCCGTTAGCGTCATTGGTTGCTCAAAAAGAATATGTTGATGTGAATTTCATTAAAAATAACAATTACAATGATTCTAGGCCATATCCTGCTAATGGTAACTCTTATGGTAGATATGTTTCACCTAATGAAGAAAAGATGCTAGAAATTGAAAGATCCACCAAGAGCTTTATGCAATCACAATATGAGCAAAATAAATTGTTTACTAAAACTATGAATGAGCAATCTACCTTGTTGAAGAATATAGGAAATCAACTTGTAACTGAATATGGAGATTTTGGGGTTGCAAACTAAACTTGCAAATGCTGAAAACCGAATCTCATACATGTCTGCGTCACAATATTCTTTAATTAATAAAATGGCTGCTAAACCTGAGGATATAGATAATAAAATTGTTACTACAGCAAATGCCATCCAAGTTAGAATTAATGAGAATATAAGATTGATGGCCGAATTGCGTGCTGGGAAAGAGAAGAAAATGAAAAAGAAGATAATATAGCTAAGGTTTGGACTATTACCACCACCAATAATGCTAATGCTACACAAGTTGCTGCACCTCCTACTAATAATAATAAAAGAATTGGTGTTAGCAATGTTTCCACTTCTAATGCAAAGCGCGAAAAACTGCCCGAAATTGCTAAAACTGCTGAAACTGATAAACTGCTGAAATTTTTTCCAACATTGGGGATGATGATCCCATTGCTTTAGATTATAATGGTTTGATTTTGATGATTGCCACATCTCTGAAGTTATAAAGTTCTTACAAAAACTTGCTAAAAGTCCTAATGCTAGTGCTATAAATTTGGCTTTCACGCAACATATTACAAATGCTCTCATAAAAGCTAGAGAAGAGAGCTTGAAGCCTTATTCCTAGAAAGCTAGAGGATGGTTGGGAACCCATCATTAAGATGAAGGTCAAATATTTTGATTGTAATGCTTTATGTGATCTTGGTGCAAGTATTTCGTTATGCCTAAGAAAATTTATAATATGCTTGACTTGCAGTGAAAAATTGTTATTTGGATGTTAATCTTGCTGATCATTTCTACAAAGAAACCTTTGGGGAAAGTTGATAATGTTCGCATTAACAATAACCTTGTCCCCGTTGATTTTGTTGTCTTGGATATTGAATGCAATGCATCTGTCCCATCATATTGGGAAGACCTTTTCTTCTTGTTGGTGCTGTCATTGATATGAAGGAAGGTAATATTAAATATCAATTTCCTCTCAAGAAAGGTATGGAACACTTTCCTAGAAAGAGAATGAAGTTACCTTTGATTCTATTATTAGAACAAATTATGATGTTGACACTTCAATCTGATAATACTTGATACACACTTTCTGCGCCTAGCTGAAAGGCGTTAAAGAAAAGCGCTTATGGGAGACAACCCATGTTTTTCCTCAGTACTTGGTTTTATTTTGTGTCTTGGAAGTTGTTTACTACTGTAGCAACCTCTCCTTATATTAGTTTAGTGTTTTGTTGTGCCAAGTAAAGTCGTTGATAGTAAAGTTCATACTAGATTTGATTACTGCGCAGAAACAGATTTCTTTGCTGTCACGAATCTGGGCAAAAATTCTCTGTAGGTAACTCAGAAAATTATGCCAATTTACGTGAGTGATCTTCAGATATGTACGCAACTTTCATTCAATTTTAGCATTTTCATTTGAGCAAGTCTGGTGCCTCAATAAAATTCGTCAATACGAACTGTTCTGTTTTTGACAGATTCTGCCTTTATTTCGCATTGCAGTTTGTTATGCTCGATGGATATTTCATTCCATTGACTTTCAGTAGCTTTGTGCAATGTCCAGAAGTGTTAAGAATGATTGCCTCCTCTGAACATGTATATTTTGATTGTGCACTAACCCTCTAATGAGTTGTTCTAAGTTTGGTGTGGAGGAAGTTTTCAAGGATCAAGAGAGGGAGATGATACAACATGATCAAGGAGAGTGAAACTCAGCTTGGGGATGCCCTGTGGTTCACCCTGCATATATCAAGAAGACAGCGCCTGGCTTGGGGATGCCCAAGGATTGGGATGCCCAAGGCATCCCCTCTTCATCGACAACATTATCGGGTTCCTGAAACTATATTTTTATTCCATCACATCTTATGTGCTTTTCTTGGAGCGTCGGTTTGTTTTGTTTTGTTTGTTTGAATAAAATGGATCCTAGCATTCGTTGTGGGGAGAGAGACACGCTCCGCTGTTGCATATGGACAAATATGTCCTTAGGCTCTACTTATTCACAGAGTTTCTTCTTAGTTAAATTGTTATATGGTTGGAATTGGAAAATGATACATGTAGTAATTGCTAAAATGTCTTGGATAATGTGATACTTGGCAATTGTTGTGCTCATGTTTAAACTCTTGCATCATATACTGCACCCATTAATGAAGAAATACATAGAGCATGCTAAAATTTGTTTTGCATAATTGGTCTCTCTAAGGTCTAGATAATTTCTAGTATTGAGTTTGAACAACAAGGAAGACGGTAGAGTCTTATAATGTTTACAATATGTCTTTTATGTGATTTTTGCTGCACCGGTTCATCTTTGTGTTTGTTTCAAATAGCCTTGCTAGCCTAAACCTTGTATCGAGAGGATTACTTCTCATGCATCCAAAATACTTGAGCCAACCACTATGCCATTTGTGTCCACCATACCTACCTACTACATGGTATTTCTCCGCCATTCCAAAGTAAATTGGTTGAGTGCTACCTTTAAATTTCCATTCTTCACCTTTGCAATATATAGCTCATGGGACAAATAGCTTAAAACTATTGTGGTATTGAATATGTACTTATGCACTTTATCTCTTATTAAGTTGCTTGTTGTGCGATAACCATGTTCCTTGGGACGCCATCAACTACTCTTTGTTGAATATCATGTGAGTTGCTATGCAGTCGCCTTGTCTCAAGTAAGAGAGATCTACCACCTTATGGTTAGAGCGTGCATATTGTTAGAGAAGAACATTGGGCCGCTAACTAAAGCCATGATCCATGGTGGAAGTTATGGACATATATCCTCAATCTCATATGAGAAAATTAATTGTTGCTACATGCTTATGCATAAAAGAGGAGTCCATTATCTGTTGTCTATGTTGTCCCGGATGGATGTCTAAGTTGAGAATAATCAATAGCGACAAATCCAATGCGACTTTCTCCTTAGACCTTTGTACATGCGGCATAGAGGTACCCCTTGTGACACTTGGTTAAAACATGTGCATTACGATGATCGGTAGTCCAAGCTAATTAGGACAAGGTGCGGGCACTATTAGTATACTATGCATGAGGCTTGCAACTTGTAAGATATAATTTACATGATACTTTATTACTACCGTTGACAAAATTGTTTCTTGTTTTCAAAATCAAAGCTCTAGCACAAATATAGCAATCGATGCTTTCCTCTTTGAAGGACCTTTCTTTTACTTTTATTGTTGAGTCAGTTCACCTATTTCTCTCCACCTCAAGAAGCAAACACTTGTGTGAACTGTGCATTGTACATACTTGCATATTGCACTTATTATATTACTCTATGTTGACAATATCATGAGATATACATGTTATAAGTTGAAAGCAACGCTGAAACTTAATCTTCCTTTTGTTGCTTCAATGCTTTTACTATGAATTATTGCTTTATGAGTTAACTCTTGGCAAGACTTATTGATGCTTGTCTTGAAGAACTATTCATGAAAAGTCTTTGCTATATGATTCACTTGTTTACTCATGTCATTTACATTGTTTTGATCGCCGCATTCACTACATATGCTTTAATAGTATGATCAAGGTTATGATGGCATGTCCTCCAGAAATTATCTTTGTTTATCGTTTACCTGCTCGGACGAGCAAAACTAAGCTTGGGGATGTTGATACGTCAACGTATTGATAATTTCTTATGTTCCATGCCACATTATTGATGATATCCACATGTTTTATGTGTCATATTTATGCATTTTACGGAACTAACCTATTAACAAGATGCTCAAGTGCCGATTCTTGTTCTGCTTTCAGAAATCCTAGTAAGAAATATTCTCAATTGACGAAATCAACGCCCAGGGTCCTATTTTGCCACGAAGCTTCCAGAGAGGAAGAGGAGACGAAGTGGGGCTGGCGGCCGCACTACGAGCGGCGCGGCCTGGTCTTGGCGCGACCTGCATCTGGCCTCGTGACGCCCTTGACCTGCCCTCCGCCTACAAATAGCCTTCGTGCGAAACCCCCAGACAGCCACGATACGAAAACCTTCCGAGAGATGCCGCCGCCGCCAATCCCATCTCGGGGGATTCGGAGATCCCTCCGGCACCCTGCCGGAGAGGGGAATCATCTCCCGGAGGGACTACGCCGCCATGGTCGCCTCCGATGTGTGGTAGTCTACCCTCGGCTATGGGTCCATAGCAGTAGCTAGATGGTTGTCTTCTCCTCATTGTGCTTAATTGTTGGGTCTTGTGAGCTGTCGAACATGATCAAGATCATCTATCTGTAATTCTATATGTTGTGTTTGTTGGGATCCGATGAATAGAGAATACTATTATGTTGATTATCAATTTATATCTATGTGTTGTTCCTGATCTTGCATGCTCTCATTCTATAGTAGGTGCTCCATTTGATAGATGCTTGTAACTCCAAGAGGGGGTATTTATGTTATAGTGGGTTCATGTCTCAGTGAATGGGGGGTATCTCTAAGATTATGGATGTGCTGTTGCCACCAGGGATAACATTGGTGCTATGTTCGAGGATGTAGTCACTTGATTACATTACGCGCAATACTTAATGCAATTGTACGTTGTTAGCAACTTAATGCGGAGGGGTTAGGATGATAACACAGAGGTGGACTTTTAGGCATAGATGCATGTTTGGATAGCGGTCTATGTACTTTATCATAATGCACAATTAAATCTCACTATACTCATCATAATATGTATGTGCATGGTCCTGCCTCTTTCTTTGTCAATTGCCCATGTAATTTGTTCACCCAACATACTTTTATCTTAGAGACACCTCTAGTGAGCTGTGGACCCAGGTCCAATTCTCTTTACTGAAATACAATCTCTTGCCAATCTTGTTCTCTGTTTCTGCAAACAATCATCATCCACACTCTACATCTAATCCTTTGTGTTCGGCAAACCGGTGAGATTGACAGCCTCACTGTACGTTGGGGTAAAGTACTTGGTTTGTGTTGTGCGGGTTCCACGTTGGCGTAGGAATCCCTGTGCGCCGCGCTACATCTCGCCGCCATCAACCTTCAACGTGCTTCTTGGCTCTTACTAGTTCGATAAACCTTGGTTTCATCCTGAGGGAAAACTGCCGCTGTACGCGTCACACCTTCCTCTTGGGGTTCCCAACGGACGTGTGTTGTACACGCCATCTTGCCCTTCTTGCTCTTGTTGTAGAATTTCTTGTTGGGGGCCTTTGGATTATACTTGCCCTTTGAGTCTTTGCTCTTGTCCTTGGGAATGAGCCTTCCACCATGAGTCTCCCTATTCTCATAGGGGCATTCGGCAATGAAATGGCGCTTGTCATCACAGTTGTAGCATGATCTTGTTCTTGGACCCATGCTAGTGAACCCACTTTTGTGGTTTCTCTTGATGTTGTCTTCCTTGGCCTTGGAAGGATCAATCCAAAAGGATTTTGCATGGAAGGACATGTGATCGTTGTAGTGGAGTTCCAAGTCTTCCGGATAGGACATACTCCAAGAAGCCCTATATTGATTCTTGAGGGTTCACTTCTTCCATGGAGTTGACCGCCAAGGCAAGGTTGGTCCCTTTTGTCATCCCAAGAGCACGGTTGCGAGAATCATGAGAGTTTTGCTCAAGAACCTTGAGAGCTTGCATCTCGTGCACGGCTTGTTGAGAGGTGAGAGAGGGAAAGCATTCTCTCCCGACAAGAGTCTTGACATCAATGGGTTCTAACGGCATCATGCAATCGATGTACTTATCCTTGATCCAAGAGTCATTGATGTGGGTGGCACCCACATTCCGGAAAGCATCGGCAACGGTGAGAAGTCTTCCATACATGGCTTCATGATCTTCATCCGGTAGCCTCAAGAAACCTTCGGCTTTATTCCGAAGAGCATTATACTTGTTCCTTCTCATGCTCTCACTTCCAATGCAACTAGCGGCCAAACCATCCCAAGATTCCTTGGCGATGGTGAAATTCTGAACACGAGACAAATCCTTTGTCCCCACACTAGTTTGAATCATGTGCAAGGCGGTGTTGCTGAGTTGACTATCAACCACTTCTCTTCTAGTCAACTTGTCGGGGTTGTAGGGCTTGAAGCCTTCCACGATGATTCTCCAAAGTTCATTGGAGGCACTGCGAACATGAGAGCTAAACTCAAATTGCCAAGTATCGAAATCATTAATGGAAAACTTAGGTGGGTCGCCCCGAATGTTTATATGAGGATGGGGAACCGGTATATCGGGAGATAGAAAAGAGCTACTCGATTGTAGCTCTCACCTCCACTAGTTCCACTAGGAGATGCAATGGGAGGTTTGATAGTGTTTAAGTTATCACCATCCACGGGTTTGGTAGAGGAGGGTAATGCCGAAGCATCTCCCTCTTCTAACTCACCCTTGTCCTTTACCTCTATGGTGGGAGCCATGGGAGGGGCCGGAGTCAAAAGCTCGGAAATCATTTTTCTCATGCTTTCCATTTGAGCTTCCATGGAGGACCTCAACGAATTGAAATCATCAATGGAGACCATCTTAGCGGCCCCTTCCGCAGGCTCTTCGTCATCCGGCATACTCTTAGGCGGTTAAGCCCAAAATAAGAGCCGAGGCTCTGATACCAATTGAAAGGATCGTATGCCGCACCTAGAGGGGGTGAATAGGCGTTTTAAAAATTATTATTTTTTAATTTAGGCTTGACACAAAAGGTAAATTCTCTAGATATGCAACTAAGTGAATTTACCTATATGACAGGGTTATCAACTAGGCAAGATATAGCTACGCAATATATAGGAGATAGAGTGGGATAGAGGTAACCGAGAGTGTAGCACGCTACGAAAGCCAAACCAACAGCCACGAAGGCTTCACTCAGATCTCATGTGAGCAACGCCACGAAGTCCTAGCCCACTTCCACTAAGAGATTTCCTCGAGGCGGAAACCGGGCCTTTACAAGGTTCTTGGGGCACATATCCACAACCAAATTGGAGGCTCCCAAATCTGTAATAACACAACAAATCAACAAGAGTACATCAACAACAACAACTAGGGATCCAAAGAGGAACACTAGCAAGGGGTCCCTCAAGCATATGAGGGGGAAATAAGAAACTTCGGTGAGGATGTAGATCGGGGTCTTCTCCTTCGATTCTCCAAAGCACAAGGGATTTGGGTGGTTGAGGGAGGAGATCTGGCTATTTTGGTGTTCTTGGTGGCTCAGCAATGGTGGATGAAGTTCTTAGGGTTTGAGCAACTTTCCAAGGTAGGAGAAGGGGTATTTATACCCCACCAGCTTTTACCGTTGGAGGAGAATCGCCGGCGTTGCCGGCCTCGAGACGCCCGGCAGTGCCGGCTTTCTGAATCTTGGTCGACAGACGACCGGCGGTGCTCGGGCTAGGAATCGCAGGCTTGGGAACACCACCAGCGGCTTGAGCCACCGGAACTACCGGCGGTGCGGTGCACATGCCGCGTGCCGCCCAGAACTGTCGGCGATCGGGTGGGCATAAAAACCATGAAACCGAAAACCGAACCGAAGCCGACTAACCAAAATCTCGGTTTTTCCATTAACCGCTATTTTTCGGTTTCCATTTATACTAACCGAATTAAATTTGGTAGAATTCGGTTTTTAGCCCCACCAACCGAACAAGACCGAATAGACCGAATTGAGTAACCTACCATCAATTTGTGCATAAACCGATCATTCCATAGAAGCCCAATTGCGTTTGATGTTCCAAAAATTGTTCATTCAATGTATGACTTTGGTCTTTGATGTACTAGCTTTTTCTGAATATAGCGTGAAGCCTGCATAATAGAACACGTCGCTCGAAGTCTTAGCTACCCCTTTTAATCGCTCACGAGTGATGCACCTGTACCACGAGTGCCGCAGCCTACCAAATAGCATCCCTCCATGATTGGTGCTCATTTGTCGATTTCTTGCGCAGTTGATGCTTTTTGTGTTGATATGTCAATCACTATTTGCTTTCTTCGGTGATGCCTACTATTTGTTCAAGTGAGTAGGTTCATTCGGTTTTAACCGAAAACCGAACCGAATTTGTCGGTTAACCGAATCTTCGGTTTCCTAAATTTTCATGCCAATTTCGGTTACCATTTTTAAAAACCGAATTTGTTCAAAAACCGCAAAAACCGAACCGAAATTTCGGTTAAAACCGAATGCCCACCCTGAGTTCGGATGAGGCTGCAGCCCATCTTGTCTTCTCTTCTTTTTGTGTGGGTCGAGATTTACTCGTGGTATCTTTTCTCTATCTATAAACCACTTAGCACATAGTCAAATTGTCAACGGTGTTGTTAACAAACACACAAAACCTCAGAGATCGTGAAATGTTCTTTCAGCAAGACCATTTACGCAATGACTTCGACGGTTCTCAGAGCCGAAGCGCAAAGCAATATCAAAAGAGCTTCATCGACTGAAGGACGCAAAGTTCATCCGCGAGATTGTGGATACGACTTGGGTTGCCAATCCAGTGTTGGTGCCGAAGAAAAATACTAATGAAGAGCGCATGTGCATTGATTTCACGGATCTCAATAAACAATGCCCAAAGGATCACTTTCCCACCCGTGAATCAATCGATAATCACTGCAACAGCCAGGTGCGATTGTCTTTCCTTCTTGGACGCATACTCTGGTTAACACCAGATCATATTGAAGGAAGAGACCGGTAAAAACGGCGTTCATCACGTACGGTCTATAAATACTTTCTGAGACAATGCCCTTCGGGTTGGCAGATTGCTACGTACCAGTGGATGATGCAGAAGTGTTTGGGAGAGCAGATCGGCAAAACTATTCAAGTCTACATCGATGATGTGGTAATCACCACACGATGAAGATCTTCCTTAATTGACGATCTACGCGAAATGTTCTACAACCTCGACAAGTTTCGCCTTAAGCAGCTTGAACAAGTGCTCCTTTGGTGGCCAGCTGGGAAACTCCTTGGATTCTTAGTTTCAGCAGGAGGAATCAAAGAAAATCATGAGAAGATTCAAGCTATCCTCACAATAAAGAAGCCGACGAACTTAAGGAACATCCAACAGCTTGCCTATATATGATGAAAAATATGGTGGTGGTAGCGGAAGTGGTGGACGTGATGTTCTGCGAGTAGTACGAGAGGTGCGACGGCGGCGTGACTTGTTGTGAACAAAACTTGCAACTCTAAAGGAACTAGATGCTATGACCAGCAACTCAACATGATGATGCAGACAAAAATTCAAAGAACCAAAACATTGTAAAAATAATTCGAAGGCTTAGGATGGTTTATAGGATGATATGATCTAAAACCCTAAATGTATTTTTGGCTTTTTCGTGGATTATAGGATGAAGGAAGATGCAATCTAACACTACGAAAATTGTAAATCCCACAAAGCAGCCTGAAATATGATACCACTTGATAGGGAAAAGGTGTCTGATCTTTCGATGAGACGAGGATAATTCAATTTGTTGGTGGAGTTCGTGCTTGACGATCCGACTACATGCAAAGTTCGTGCGCCAATGCAATTGCTAGGCCAATCTCCAGGAGTTACTGATCTTGTAGGTGCACGATCAGCCTGACCAGTAAGGGTCTTCATTCTTATCTGCCAAGAACTAATATTGCAATCAAGATATTATGAATGTATGATGAAAAATTTATTTAAAAGGTGATATTCCCAACAGTCGATCTAGTTCTGAGCGTTGTCCTTATAAGAAGCACATGAGAGTTGCAGCAATAGCTAATTGTTAGCCTGAACAATATCCGAGCCCTAATGAACACTATGAAGGGGTATATAAGAAGGAAAGGAAGGGTTTTCAACCACCCAAGGGCTATGTGGTCGAAATCCGCCACAGATGAGTTCCTCATGTCTAACCCTAAAAGCTGGTTGTTTTAATTGTTGTGAAAGTACATAGGCGTGGCCCAAAAATAAAGGTGACGCGGTACCATATCAAGGTATGAACAAAATTATGAAGTATAATCTTGATTATTTCTTCCAAGTCTTAATTCATCATTATGGCGGTTTCGAAGTTCTGAAATCTTCACTTGCAGCGTCCTCTTAAATTCTCACATTCTTGTTTCTCCTCCATGCACGATCATGCTCCAATGCTTGTCCCTCTCATCCATGCTAGATCCCATCATTCTAAAAGTAACAAACACATCAGATTTATACAATATCATATTCGCATGTATGCAAGGAATGGTTCCAAGAAAAAAAAAGTACATAATAGTTAAGTTATTGGCACAAACTCCAGTAATAGATCCTTGTATTTATGTAGGTATAGATACGTGATAAACCACAAGTATAGGGGATCGCAACAGACTTCGAGGGAAGTAAAACCCAAATTTATTGATTCGATACAAGGGGAGGTAAAGAATACTTATAAGCCTTAACAGCGAAGTTGTCAAGCTGCAACTGGAAAAGCACTAGTAACATGGGTGATGTGGCAGTGTATGAGAGCAATAAATACTTGTTAACATAAAAGTAGCCGTATCATGATTAAGTCGGTGACTGGTGGTAGGACTTTCTGTTATTTTGTGCGATAGTTCATATTCTCTCTTTTCTTTTTGTTCCTCTGTGGTTTCCGGAAAAACGAAAAGAGAAATCCAATCGGGAAGGGGCTAATGGCTTTTGGTGGCATCCTGGGTGTCTTTTTCCGTCTGGATGACGACGCGTCTCCTTATTCTTATTGCGATGGTGACAAGGAACAAAGGGCCGGAGAGATCATAGAAATTACCTCTAGCCCGGAGCCAGAGGGCACAACCCCACGCATGGTGGTGGGGCACTTCGAAAGTCTGGGGCTCCTCCTGGAGATTCCCCCTTTACCGGAAACGCCACCCGCTGGTCCTTCCTTAGCGCCAGAACCAGAAGAAAGGGAGCAAGCCCCCTCTGTTGGGCTAAACCTCGATCCATCCCAGAGTAGCCGCCGGCTGGACGGCGGCGAACGGGGGGGAAACTCCTCAAAACGATGTTTGCGTGTCGAGATGGAGGAATCCGACAGGCGGGATGGTAGGGGCAGCTGTCTACACTAGTGGTAACTCTCCAGACAACAAGTGACAAGTGTTGGGTGAACAAATTACGGTTGGGCAATTGATAGGATTGAAATAGCATTAAGATGAACATCAAGATTATTAATCATGTAGGCATATTTTCCATATATAGTCGTACGTGCTCACATCAGAAACTTGCACAACATCTTTTGTCCTACCAACCGGTGGCAGCCGGGCCTCAAGGGAATCTACTGACTATTAAGGTACTCCTTTTAATAGAGCACCGGAGCAAAGAATTAACACTTGGTGAAAACATGTGATCCTCATATCTAAGCCTTCCCCTCCAGTTATCCCAATTTGCTGTCACTCTGGGGCCTCGGGTTCCGGACATAGACATGTGCAAGCAACTTGTAGATACAATCTAAGCAATAATTATAGAGCTTAAATCTAAGATCATGCCACTCGGGCCCTAGTGACAAGCATTAAGCATAACAAAATTGCAGCAACAATAACTTCACAAACTTTATAGATAGACTAATCATAATGTATCATCCATCGGATCCCAACAAACACAACACCGATTATATCAGATGGATCTCAATCATGTAGGGCAGCTCATGAGATCATTGTATTGAAGTACATGGGAAGAGAGAGTACCAACTAGCTATTGCTAGAACCCGTAGTCCATGGGGGAACTACTCACGGAGCATGATGGAGGTGGTGGAGATGGCTTCCGGGGGGCCTTCCCAGGTCCGGCGAGGATGCGGAGCAGAGAAATTCTGTCCCCGGGTGGGTTTCACGATGGCGGCGCCTGGGTCTTTACGGGTTTCGTCAATTCGTATCAGTTTTTGGGTTGAAAAGGGGTCTTATAGGCGAAGAGGCGGGGTCAGGAGGCTGGGGCCCCTCACCATAGGCTGGCGCGAAG
Organism: Lolium multiflorum; assembly: GCA_030979885.1. NCBI lineage: Eukaryota > Viridiplantae > Streptophyta > Magnoliopsida > Poales > Poaceae > Lolium > Lolium multiflorum. The sequence continues at coordinate 54,104 of JAUUTY010000227.1, read as the reverse complement.
GCGGGCACAGAAGTAGCGCTTCGCCTTATGGTGTGGTGGCCTTACGCCCCTTCTCAGGCCTCTCCTTAGGTGTTCTGGGGTCTTGGGAAAAATAAGATCTTGGAGTCCTTTGTTTCGTCGAATTACGAGAATATTGCCCGAACAGCCTTTATGGAACCAAAAACAGGAAACGGGAACTAGCACTTGGCATCTTGTTAATAGGTTAGTTACGGAAAAACGTATAAAAACATTATAAAGTGTGAACAAACATGTAGGTATTGTCATAAAACAAGCATGGAACATCGAGAAATTATAGATACGTTGGAGGCGTATCACAGGTACAGAGGTTGTATCAATAGATGGGATACCCCATCACTGGCGATGCTTTGGCGACGGTAAAGCACACGTGTTGGGAACCCCAAGAGGAAGGTATGATCAGTACATCAGCGAGTTTCCCTCAGTAAGAAACCAAGGTTGAATCAGTAGGAGATGAAGATCACGTGAAGGTTGTTGGTGAAGTAGTGTAGTGCGGGCGCAACGAGGGTTCAGTGCCAACATGGAACTGCACAACAGTCAAACTACTTTAACTTGTGGTGGGGTTGTCAATCTCACCGGGCTAAAAACAAAGGATTAAACGTATGGTGTGGAAAATGATGTTTGATTGCAGAAAACAAAAGAGAACAATGATTGCAGTAGGTTGTATTTCAGATGTAAAAGAATGGACCGGGGTCCACAGTTCACTACTCGCCCTCGAGTAGGTAAACGATAAAAAGAACAATTTCTGTAGTGACATGCTACTTACATAATCTTGATCATACTATTGTAAAGCATATGAGATGAATGAAGTGACTCAAGGCAATGATCTATAGTTGCTAACAAATAGATAACATATAGCAAAACTTTTCATAGAATAGTACTTTCAAGACAAGCATCAAAAGTCTTGCGTAAGAGTTAACTCATAAAGCAATAAATTCAAAGTAAAGGCATCGAAGCAACACAAAGGAAGATCTAAGTTTCAGGGTTGCTTTCAACTTTCAACATGCATATCTCATGGATAATTGTCAACACAAAGTAATATAATAAGTGCAATAAGCAAGCATGTAAAAATCAATGCACAGTTGACACAAGTGTTTGCTTCTAAGATAGAATGAAGTAGGTAAACTGACTCAACATAAAAGTAAAAGAAAGGCCCTTCGCGAGGAGAGACGAGGATTAAATCATGTGCTAGAGCTTTTCATGTTTTGAAATCATATAGAGAGCATAAAAGTAAAGTTTTGAGAGGTGTTTGTTGTTGTCAACGAATGGTAGTGGGCACTCTAACCCCCTTGCCAAACAGACTGTCGAAGAGCGGCTCCCATGAAATTTGTATTTTTGGGTGACACTCCTTCCAACCTTTGCTTTCACAAGCCATGGCTAACCGAATCCTCGGGTGCCTTCCAACAATCACATACCATGAAGGAGTGTCTATTTATTTTAGTTTTATTTAGATGACACTCCTCCCCACCTTTGCTTTCTCAAGCCATGGCTAACCGAATCCTCGGGTGCCTTCCAACATTTCACATACCATGGAGGAGTGTCTATGTTGATTAATTGGGGATGGGAACCCCGTTGCCAGCTCTTTTGCAAAATTATTGGATAAGCGGATGAAACCACTAGTCCATTGGTGAAAGCTGCCCAACAAGATTGAAAGATAAAACACCACATACTTCCTTATGAGCTATAAAACATTGACACAAATTGAGAAGCATTTTAAATTGTTTAAAGGTAGCACATGAAGTATTTACTTGGAATGGCAGGAAATACCACATAGTAGGTAGGTATGGTGGACACACATGGCATAGATTTTGGCTCAAGGTTTTAGATGCACGAGAAGCATTTCCTCTCAGTACAAGGCTTTGGCTAGCAAGGTTGTTTGAAGCAAACACAAGTATGAACCGGTACAGCAAAACTTACATAAGAACATATTGCAAGCATTATAAGACTCTACACCATCTTCCTTGTTGCTCAAACACTTTTACCAGAAAATATCTAGACCTTAGAGAGACCAATCATGCAAACCAATTTCAACAAGCTCTACGGTAGTTCTCCACTAATAGGTTTAAACTACATGGTGCAAGAGCTTAATCATGATCTACTTGAGAGCTCAAAACAATTTTCAAGTATCAAATTATCCAAGACAATATGAGGCAATTTCTGTTTCCAACCAAATAACAATAAGTGCAATAGCTTCCAACTTTTGTCATTGAACATTAAAAGTAAAACAAAGAACATCAGTGTTCATATGAAAAAGCGGAGCGTGTCTCTCTCTCACACAAGGATTGCTAGGATCCAATCTTATTCAAACAAAAATAAAAACACACAGACGCTCCACGTAAAGCACATAAGATGTGACCGAATAAAAATATAGTTTCAATACAAGAAACCTGATAAATTGTTGATGAAGAAGGGGATGCCTTGGGCATCCCCAAGCTTAGACGCTTGAGACTTCTTGAAATATGCAGGGATGAACCACGGGGCATCCCAAGTTTAGACTTTTCACTCTTCTTGATCATATATCATCCTCCTCTCTTGACACTTGAAAACTTTCTACACACCAAACTTCTCATAAACTTCATTAGAGGGGTTAGTACTCAAAAAAACTTTAATCCACCTTGTTCCTGTAGTGACACATTGAAAGAACTCAATAAAACATTAGCTACAGCTCTCCACGTCTAGAAAGCCTTGCTTAAAGTCCACAAGAAACAATGCAAAAAACAGAGACAGAATCTGTCAAAATAGAACAACCAGTAAAGACGAATTTTTAAGAGGTACTTCCGTTGCTCAAATGAGAAAACTAAAAACTAATGAAAGTTGCGTACATATCTGAGGAACACGGACGTAAATTGGCAGATTTTTCTGAGTTACCTACAGGGATCCCTGCCCAAATTTGTGACAGTTAGAAATCTGTTTCTGCGCAGAAATCCAAATCTAGTATCAACCTTCTATTAGAGACTTCACTTGGCTCAACATTGCAATAAAATAAAGATAAGAAGAGGTTGATACAGTAGTAACAACTTCCAAGACACAACAAAACAGTAGCAAAATAAAGACATGGGTTATCTCCCAAGAAGTGCTTTCTTTATAGCCATTAAGATGGGCTCGGCAATTTTAATGATGCACTCGCAAGAAATAAGAGTTGAAGCAAAGAACATCAAAAAGCAAATTCAAAACACATTTAAGTCTAACCCACTTCCTATGCATAGGAATCTTGTACACAATAAATTCATGAAGAACAAAGTGGCAAGCATAAGAAGATAAAACAAGAGTAACTTCAAAATTTTAAGCATATAGAGAGGTGTTTTAGTACCATGCAAATTTCTACAACCATATTTTCCTCTCTCATAGTAATTTTCAGTAGCTTCATGAACAAACTCAACAATATAACTATCACATAAATCATGTTTCTCATGATCCATAAACACATAATTTTTATCAAGCTCAAAAATAGTGGGATTAAAACTTTCAAACCCACTTTTATCAATAATATAACAAGATGATTGATCAATCTCAAGAGATATGGGACTCCTAGATAAAGTCAAGAACTCTCCAATCCCATTTTCATCATTAGTAGTACAATTAATATTATCAAGTAACATAGGACCATCATCTAGAGCTTTATCATAAACATTTGCTACACAAAACTCTTTAGTACCATGAATTTCGACATCAGGCACAAACAAAGCATTATCATAAGATTTATCAAAATAGCATGGATTATCATAGATAACAGTAGCATAATTATTCTCACAAGTTTTACTCATAGGTACTATTTCAAGAGAATCCACAGGAACATAACATTCATCCTCTTTCGGTAAGCATGGAGGACAATCAAATAGTGTAAGAGATAAAGAGTTACTCTCATTAGAAGGTTGGCATGGGTAGCTAATCCATTCTTCCTCCTTTTGTTCATCACTATCCTCTTCTTTTTCATCCAATGAGCTTTCAGGTTCATCAATTTCCTTCTCTTTTTCATCCAATGAGCTTTCAGGTTCATCAATTTCTTCTTCCACAGGTTCCTGCAAATTGTGAGTGCATTCTTGTGCATTAATGAGTCTCTCTTTATAATCAATGATATACGGATTATCACTGTAACTTTCTATGCAAAAATTAAGGATAGAAGAGACATAATCTTTAAGGTCCTTACAAACAACACAAGTTTCATAATTTTTAGCCATGAAGGATTCTATCTCAGAGGCTCCCATAAATAAGACAAATTGTTCTACCTCTTCGAACCCAAAATGAATATAGCTATTCCAATTATAGTTCTTAATTAAAACTTCTTCACTAAAACCACATTGGAATTTAAGATGTTTAGTATCCTGTTTAGGGCAATAGTTTATATCATGGCGTTTGAGAAAGATTTTAGCAATTGTATTCAATTTTTCTATCACAGCACTCATGACTTTACCAGCTCTTGATTCTCTATAATTATTATAAATTTCAATAAGCTCCAAATAGGTTGTGGGTTCCCCCATAACAACAGTTTTTTATTTTTCGGTTTTTCAAATTTTTATGGATTTTTGGGTATATAAGAAAAGTAAAACAAGGCAAAAACAAACTAGAAAAAAGTAAACTAAGCAAAACAAAATAAAATAAAATAAAAATAGAGAGAGAGGTAGAGTGTACTCCCCAGGTGAACTTATGAGTAGAGCTATGCCTCCCCGACAACGGCCGGAAAATAGTCTTGATAACCCACAAGTATAGGGGATCGCAACAGCTTCGAGGGAAGTAAAACCCAAATTTATTGATTCGACACAAGGAGGTAAAGAATACTTATAAGCCTTAACGACTGAGTTGTCAATTCAGTGCCACCTGGAAAAGCACTAGTAACGAGGGGGTGATGTGAAAGCGACGGTAATATGAGAGCAATAGTAACAGTAACAGCAGCAGCAGTAACAGAGGCAATGGCACGAGAAAATAGTTGATACTACTTCCAATGTCATATAGAACGAGTATATGATGATGAGAGATGGACTGGGTTCCCAGATCTACACTAGTGGTAACTCTCCAATAACAAGTGACAAGTGTTGGGTGAACAAATTACAGTTGGGGAATTATAGGATTGAAATAGCATTAAGATAGAACATCAAGATTATTAATCATGTAGGCATGTTTTCCATATATAGTCGTACATGCTCGCAATGAGAAACTTGAACAACATCTTTTGTCCTACCAGCCGGTGGCAGCCGGGCCTCAAGGGAATCTACTGGCTATTAAGGTACTCCTTTTGATAGAGCACCGGAGCAAAGAATTAACACTTGGTGAAAACATGTGATCCTCATATCACAGCCTTCCCCTCCAGTTGTCCCAATTTCTGTCACTTTGGGGTCTCGGGTTCCGGACAGCAATATGTGCAAACAACTTGTAGATACAATCTAAGCAATAATTATAGAGCTTAAATCTAAGATCATGCCACTCGGGCCCCTAGTGACAAGCATTAAGCATAACAAGATTGCAGCAACAATAACTTCACAAACTTTATAGATAGACTAATCATAATGTATCATCCATCGGATCCCAACAAACACAACACCGATTACATCAGATGGATCTCAATCATGTAAGGCAGCTCATGAGATCATTGCATTGAAGTACATGGGATAGAGAGTACCAACTAGCTACTGCTAGAACCCGTAGTCCATGGGGGAACTACTCACGGAGCATGATGGAGGCGGTGGCGTCGATGGAGATGGCTTCCGGGGCACTTCCCCGTCCCGGCGGATGCCGGAACAGATGTTCTGTCCCGAATTGGTTTCGCGATGGCGGCGGCGCCTGAGTCTTTACGGAGTTTCGTCAATTAGTATCGCGTTTTGGTTGAAAGGGTCTTATAGGCGAAGAGGCGGCGCAAGGAGGCGCTGGGGCCCCCTCACCATAGGCGGCGCGCCGAGCACCGGGGCCGCGCCGCCTTATGGTGTGGTGGCCCTGGGCCTCCTCAGACTCTCCTTCGGTGTTCGAAAGTGTGGGGAAAATAAGATACCGGGTCTTTGTTTCGTCGAATTCCGAGATTATTGCCCGAACAGCCTTCTAGAAAAAACAACGACAGGAACGGCACTTCGGCATCTTGTTAATAGGTTAGTTCCGGAAAACGCATAAAAACATTATAAAGTGTGAACAAACATGTAGGTATTGTCATAAAACAAGCATGGAACATCAGAAATTATAGATACGTTGGAGACGTATCAATACGACGGTTGTATCAATAGATGGGATACCCCACATCACTAGGCGATGCTTGTGACGGTAAAGCACACGTCTGTTGGGAACCCCAAGAAGAAGGTATGATGAGTACATCAGCGAGTTTTCCCTCCGTAAGAAACCAAGGGTTATCGAACCAGTAGGAGATGAAGATCCGTGAAGGTTGTTGGTGAAGTAGTGTATGCGGCGCAACACCGGGATTCGGTTAACGTGGAACCTGCACAACAAAATCAAACTACTTTGCCCCAACTTAGTGAGGTTGTCAATCTCACCGGCTTGCTAAAAACAAAGGATTAAACGTATAGTGTGGAAAATGATGTTTGCTTGCAGAAAACAAAAGAGAACAATGATTGCAGTAGGTTGTATTTCAGATGTAAAAGAATGGACCGGGGTCCACAGTTCACTAGTGGTGTCTCTCTCACAAGGGATTAACTTGCCAATGCCTACGGGTTGTAGACTAGGGTTTTAGTCGGAAGTAGAGGGCAAGTAGATCTCGAAGGTTTCGTGAAAAGTGCTCGATGATATGAAAACTAGGGTTTGTGAGACAATGAATCGATACTTTCTTTGTCCCTCGGCTCCCCTTATATAGGAGGTGGTGCCGAGGGATTCGTAATACACAAGTTACAGAGTCCGGGAGGGTTTCCAACTCATCCCGCAATATTACAAGTGCTATCTCCTAATACAACTCTAGCTTTCCTTAACTAGCAACTTGGGCTTCCGATTCTTCTTATCCTTCGGGTCGGGCCTTGAAACTTGGGTACAATCTGGCAGGCCCATTGGGGATACCTATGTCAGTCTCCCCAGATTTTGCTTGAATCGCAGAGTCAGGGAAAATCTCCAACTTTATATTCGTTCCAATAATCTGAACTTCATCACATATCTTTGGATACAAGATTATATATTGTACAGGGATAATGGTAGTTGGGGCTAGTTCATCTGACGGATCAGGTACTAGTTAACTGCTCTAGTGGCAATCCGCAAAAACCTACTTCAAGATCACGTCCCTGGACATGATCTCGGGATCTGGTGTAAACTTCGACAGGGGGCTTAAGGTCTTACCATTCGGTCGAGTCCCGAGTCATATTTTATCGGGTACCTAACGCTCCGTTAGGATTTTTCTTCGTATCGTTGATACGGAAAAAAGTAACAAACCGACGTCGGAGACGGCGCCCGCCACAGCAGAACAGATGCGGTCTTACCTTCGCCCAAGTTTTGCGGCATTCAGAAATTGTTCGCAACTTTGGTTCTGAGAATATATTGTCGAGTGCTTTTTCGGCTGTTGGAATAGCACATTTTATTGAGTCAACGGATGACTTATATTGCTCTCCCGATGGGAGTATATGTAGAGTTATTTATATAACTCGAAATATGCTCACTTGTTCTTCCTTTTCTCTCTTTTTTTATAATTTCATCGGGCACGCGAACAGCGTTCCCAATGGGAGTAGCCCCGAGGCTACAGCCAAGGACTTGTGCTTGGGTGTAGGCTCAACGCTTTACGTTTCTATATTTTCCTTCTTTCTCGAAGTTTTCACATCTGTCGGGTGCGCGAACAGCGCTCCCGATGGGAGTAGCCCCGAGGCTATGACCAAATGCTTGTATTTGATCATAGGCTCTCGCCATTTCTACTTTGTTATCCTCGAGTTTCTCATTGTTCCAAAGTAGCCCCCGAGCATTTGATCAAAAACTTGTATTTGATCAAAGGCTCTCGAAAAAATCCACAGTCTTCTGTTGTCGCCATTCTTATGAAGCTCATAGCCGAATTTTCTCTTGCCAAGGTGACATCATTGCTGACGATAGCCACGATTCGTATCGGAAACGAAGCTGCTCTCTCTCGCCTTGCGGGCCCAAACCCTCATCAACTTGACACGTCGTGCAAGTGGGAGACACACGTCCTCCACTTTTCCTGGCGCACACACTGTAGCTCCTGTTATTTCTCATCTGAATGAAATTACTTTTTACCCCTTGTCCCGTGTACACCATCTATCCCGCAATCTCTTCATACGGTGTCGATTCACCGCACCTCTATTTAAGGTCATCGTCTTCCTCCATCAATACTTTCGCTCGCACCTCTGCTTCTCCTCCTGCAAAATCCTCCACTACTCCCATTGCTTCAAGCGCTCAACCACGCTCGCGCCTTTCTCCTCCACGCTCATTGATGCCACCTCGCGCGCGTCTGACCAGGCATAGCACTCCCGAATCCAAGATGGCCGCCGAAGATCTTGAGTGGGAGAGATCCAAGATCTCCAACTAGGACATGAACCTGCTGAAGAATCTGGGGTTCGCCAAGAAGGAGAACACGCTGCGCTTCCCCAAGGAGGGAGCTATCCATCGCCTCCAATCGAGTATCGGGTCAGTTTTGTTGACCACCTCATCCGAGTCTTTCTCCCCCCATCCACGAGTTTCTTCGGGGTCTCTGTCTATGGGCTTCAAGCACATGTTGACGCCCAATTCCATCCTCCACGTGTCGATTTTTATCACACTGTGTGAGTGCTTCCTCGGAGTCCAACCTAATTGGGCTCTATGGAAGCGCATTTTCTGCGTCCGCCGCAATGGCTCCCACAACGTCACCTATAACATCGGCGGCGTTGTTATCTGTGTTCGTTCTGACGTCGAGTACTTCGACGTCAAATTCCCGACTCCATCCAAGGGTGGCGCAAGAGATGGCTGTATGTACACAAAGAGCTCCAATTCAGTGGAGAACAACATCGCCCCTTTCGACGGAGGAGCCAAAATCCTTCGCCGCCGTTCCTGGGATGCTGAAGCTACCGAAGATGAGAAATTGGCGACAGAGGCGCTGATGACTCGCATCCACGAGCTCCAGAATACCCGTGGCAAGGAGCTGTCGGGTATTCAGATCACAGCCTATTTCCTTAGGATAAGAGTGCAGCCTCTTCATGCTCGCAAAAATCCCCTTTGGATGTACGCTGGTGAGGAAGATGTCGACAGGCTCTGCAAAGACCTTCCTGTGAAGGATTTGAGAACTTGTCCGAAGGATCTCATCACTCAGCAAGAAGGATGCCATTCCATCCTCTTGCCGCATTGCGCCATATAGTGGCGCCAATCCCTTCCCGAGGTAAATCCTCTTCATTCCTTCTCGAGTTTTTAGTATTTGTCGACTACTATCTTTGCTAGCGTCTTTTGCATAACTTTTTGTCGTCTCTTTGTTTTTTGCAGAACCACCCGTCGCTTCTCTTCCTCTCTTCCTGAAGGTGGAGAAGTCGAAGAACGCACCATTGTCGACGAGGACCCCCAGGTACTTCTCGCCCCAGTGAAGTTGCGGGTTCTCAAAAATCCGCGGCTTCCTCTGAAAGAAGCCGAGTCTGAGGCCACTGCCTCGACACACTCCCTTCCTTCCGCTGTTTCTCCAAGGAACAAGAGGAAAAGGGATGAAGTCACCGATTCCGGCACCTCCAAAGCCGAAGAAGTTGGTCCTTCCGAAAGGAAAACAGCTTTCAACCCTTACGATGATGCCCTTGTCAGCTCGTAAGTTCTCTATTGCTCGACGTTTTTGTCTATGTTGATTCTTATATTGTCGCCATTTTATGGCAGCGGCAACGAGGGTACTTTAGTTGTTTCTGAAGCTCAAGCTGATGGAGATGAATCCTCGCCTCCTCAGCAAAACACCGAGCATCCGACTCCTCCTGCAAGCCCCCGTGCCCCTTTGCCAAAGAGGGCAAGGGTCGAGCCAGTCACAGAGCATGCTCTACAACTTGGTGGCTCCACGACGCCTCCTCTGGATGACGTAAGTTCCTTACTTCTCCTCTTTTGTGCAAAGTACTTTTCGATACTATCGACTCTTTGTTGTTTGCTTCTTTTTTGCTTTTTGCTGTCGAGTTTTTACCCTATTGATGTTTCCTTCTCTTTTTCCTTTTGTCAGCCTTTGATGAAGGAATTCATCCGTCTCGGTACCCAATTCGTCGGGTATCATGATCATTCAAAAAAGGCCGAAGGTACTATCTTGCTACTTCTAGCAAATGACCTCTCCCTCCTTTTCTTGTCATGATTTTGATTGGTGTCGACTATTTTGGCAGAAAACCTTGTGGAAGCCAACAAGCGTGCTGATTCGCTTGCTCGTAAACTGGAGCAAAGTGAAAAGGCTCAAGTAAGAGGCTGAAGCGGATGCTAAGAAGGCTGGCATTGAAGCATCGAAGTTCGGAAAAGACTTCATGACGCGAAAACTACCTTGAGCGACAACATCTCCGAGCAAGCTGTTCGTGAAGCTGAAATCCTTAGTCGCTTGCAATCGCAAAGTCGATGTTTTGTCAGTAAGCCCTCCAATTTTTGCTACTTCTTCGGGTTGTCAAATTTATCCTTGCGCAATCTTTGACGATCTTTCTTTTGCTTCTTTGTAGGGAAAACACATCAAGATTTTGACTTGGAGTGTCCTGAAGGCGATCAGCTGCTTGACGAGCTTTCCCTTCTTGAATTTCATGCAGAAGAAGCACGCGAAGGCCTTGCTGAAGCCAGAGCAGGTCTGTCGCGTCTTTTTCCTTATTTCTTCCCGAAGACACAAGAGCCCAAGATTTTCACAAATCTCGCCAAGCACTTCAACTCTCAAGAAGATCTTGGGCTTAAACTTCGCCAAGAAGGCCTGAAGATTGGCGTCGAGGGCACCATTGCTCTGGTTGCTGACAGCCAGCAAGACGTCGACTGGGCCAAAGTTGGCGAGGTAAAGGAGATGGTGTTATCACCAGAATTTGACCGAGTCAGAGGTGGGCCGCGATCAAGATTGGGCTTGAAGAATATACATGGAAGAATACGCGAACCGGCCTTGTACACGAAGTTTGGGCTAGTTTGCCCTTGTATCTGTAAATATGATAAGATACGTGTCGGTTAGTTAGAGTTTGGCTCATGCACGGTTGGGATTATTCCCACGTTAGAAAGTCTACGGACTATAAATATGTATCTAGGGTTTATGAAATAAACAACAATCACGTTCACCACAAACCAATCTAGGCGCATCGCCAACTCCCTTGTCTCGAGGGTTTCTTCCGGGTAAGCATCATGTTGCCTAGATCGCATCTTGCGATCACGGCAACACACGTTTGTTCATGCGTTGCTCGTACGAAGCCTTTTGATGGCGAGCAACGTAGTTATCTTAGACGTGTTAGGGTTAGCATTGTTCCTCGTATCATATGCTGTCGTCGTGCAACCCTGAGACGTCTAGCCGCCCTTACGCCTATCTTAGGTGTAAGGGCGGCACCCCGCTTGATCATTATTTAGTAGATCCGATCCGTTATGATTGCTCCTTGTTCCTCAAGGATTAGTTTAATATCCGCATAGTTAGGCCTTACAAACGGGTTGAAGGATCCAGTGGCGCGTAGGGTGTAGTTTGCTAGCCCTAGACAGGATGTTCCGGGGATCGACCTCGTGTTGGTTTTTAGGCCTTGTCTAGGGTCGGTTTACGATCACCGTGCGTGGCCGCCAGGCTCAATCACGAGTAGGATGTTCCGATTATGTGGTGAAAACCTAAATCGTAGTAGGTCGTTTTAGCTTTATTTTGATCAGCAGGACCACCATATATTCGTACACCTCGTACGGATCATGGGTGGATCGGCTCTTTGAGCCGATTCCACGCAACCGAGAGCCGATCGAGGCTCGTATTTAATGTTTACGTGTATGCCATGCGAAACTAAGCGAGGCACATCCATCACCTTCCTGACCAGGTATAGGTCAGGTGGGCTCGCACCAGCATCGGACGTGCGTGCCGGAGTCTTTGCGGGCCGTCGCTCGGAGGGACCAGGGCCAGCGATCTGGGAGCCTCCGGCTCTCTTGTGTTGCCCGTCGCTGCTCGCCGGTGGGTTTACGGCAACACATTCAGCACGCCCGGTGGGACCATCTTCGACATCAACCGCATCGCCATCTACATCTGAGATGGCGGAAGGCCCTCCAGTCACGTACGAGGATCTGACCGAGGAGCTCAAGAAGAAGTATGACGAGGTCAAAGCAATCCTCGAATCCGACCTCATCGGCTCTTTTCACGAACCCGCTCACATGGCATGTGGAAGGGTTCTCCTGGCTGCTGCAGCTCGATGGAGTGGACCGTCCGCTCCGTCGGAAGAACGCACCAGGTCCCTGCGTCGGGAGATTAACTTCATGGTAGCTCACTCGCTGCGCCTTCTAAGAGCTTTGGTGAACACTTTGGAGCGTGTCGCTTTTCGGGTGATCCAGGAAATCATGAGCATCAGTATTCTCCGTCGGGACCAGCTCGACTTACCAAGGAGAGATGCCACTCCAGTCCCGTCCACGTGCCATTCGCGTTGGCAGCACCAGAAGTGCCGATTCACGGCATACGCCGTTGACATGGTGGAATGCACGTACCCTGGGAGGTGCCAACCAAGATTCTCATTCAACATCAACATAGTAGGACTTGAGCACCACAGGTAAGGACAGGAGAAGACGCTGCTCTCATAGCGAGGACAAGGAGGAAGCCGTTCCACGCGATCGGCCCCGACAATTCCAAAAAGTTCCGGTTACAATCAAGATGAAGGCCGATTCCAGCAATCGGCCCGTATTGTCCTCACCACACGTTCCCCCTGTATTTAGCGTCGACCTCACAGGTGACGAAAAGCTAGGGTATGGGTTTACATTGGCTGATGAGCTAGAAGAAGTCGACATCGGACCTCCGCGACCAACTTTTATCAGCAAGAAGTTAGATCCACATCTTAGGAGTCAGATGATAGCTCTGTTGAAAGAATACCCAGATTGCTTTGCATGGGATTACACAGAGATGCCTGGGTTAGATAGGAGCATCATTGAACATCGGCTCCCCCTTAAGAAGGGATTTCGGCCGTTCCAACAACGAGCACGTCAGATGAAGGCCGAAATTCTGGAAGAGGTCAAGAAAGAGATCGAGAAGATGTTGGCTGCCGGGTTCATCAGGCCATGCAGGTATGCTGAATGGATCTCCAGTATCGTTCCTGTAGAAAAGAAGGACGGCCGATGGCGTGTGGCCATCGATTTCCGAGATCTCAACAGAGCCACTCCAAAAGATGAATATCCGATGCCTGTGGCAGAAACATTGATCAATGCAGCTGCTGGCCACAAGGTGTTGAGCTTCATGGATGGCAACGCCGGCTATAACCAAATCTTCATGGCTCCAGAAGATATACACAAGACCGCATTCAGAGTACCAGGGGCAGTAGGCTTGTTTGAATATGTAGTCATGACCTTTGGGTTGAAGAATGCTGGCGCAACGTACCAAAGAGCCATGAATTATATATTTCACGATCTGATCGGCAAGTTGGTGGAGATCTACATCGATGACGTGGTAGTCAAATCTGTCTCCATGGAGGGACACCTGGATGATTTGCAACGCATCCTAGACCGAACTCGGAAGTTCGGACTGAGAATGAATCCAAAGAAGTGTGCTTTTGGTGTGACGGCTGGTCGGTTCCTAGGTTTTCTGGTTCATGAACGGGGAATTGAGATCGGCCTGAAAAGTCAGGAGGCGGTGCGTACCATGCAGCCGCCCACCACGAAGAAGGAGCTCCAACGTCTTATCGGCAAGATCAACTTTGTCCGACGATTCATCTCTAACCGTCAGGACGAATCGAGCCGTTCATGGGCTTGGTGAAAATTAAATCTGATGACGAGTTTCAGGCGAGAATAGCAGCGAGGCGTTTGATGAGATTAAGCGGTATCGACAACGCCGCCTGTGCTAGTTCCGCCCCAACAAGACAGGCCGTTCTATATCTACTTATCAGTAGCTGACACGTCCATCGCTCGGTGGTGGTGCAACTCTATGAGGGTGTTGAAAAGGTCGTTTTCTACCTCAGCAGAAGGATGTTGGACGCGGAGACAAGGTATCCTGAGGTCGAGAAGCTTTGCCTTTGCCTGTTCTTCACCTGCACCAAGCTTCATCACATCCTTTTGACGGCAGAGATCATCGTCATATGCAAGTCAGACGTTGTTAAGCACATGCTGTCGGCCCCTGTTTTGAAAGGCCGACTTGGTAAGTGGATGTTTGCGTTGTCGGAGTTCGATCTTCGGTATCAGCCTGCGAAAGCAGTCAAGGGACAAGCGTTGGCCGATCTTATAGCTGAACGGATCAATACCAATATAGCAGCACTATCTATACGTGCATGGGCTATGTTCTTCGATGGATCGGCTTGTGACGATGGTTGTGGCATCGGCATTCTGCTTGTGTTGCCTCCGGGGGCAACGTACTCCTTCTCCATCAGACTATCTACCCCTTGCACCAACAATGTCGCTGAGTATGAGGCGGTATGTAAGAGAATGGAGTTGCTGCTAGAAGCCGGGGCAGAAGCGGTAGAGCTTTTTGGAGACTCGAAGTTGGTGATTAACCAGCTCACGGATGAATATAAGTGCGAGAGTGAATCGCTTTTCCCATATTGGGTGGAATGTCGTGAGTTGATGACACAGTTTCGGTACATCAACTTTAATTGGGTCCCAAGATCCCAAAATACCGAGGCCAACGATCTCGCACAAATGGCGTCAGGCTATAAGACATATCAGACGGGTCGGAAGTTCAGGTGCAGTTCCTGGAACAGGATGATTGGAGAGCGAAATCTTCAATTACTTAAAAGATTCGGCTCGGGGGCACCTAACGGATAAGATACAAGGCCATGAAGTATGTCCTCATAGGGGACGACATGTTCTACAGGACGTTGGAAGGGTTACTACTCAAGTGCCTGGGACCAACTGAGTCTAATCGGCTCTTACATGAGGTGCATGAAGGCGCTGTGGAACTCATCAGTCGGCTCATAAGATGAAGTGGCTAATTAGGCGATCAGGGTTTTATTGGCCCACCATGCTTGAGGATTGCTTCAAGTACTACAAAGGGTGCCAAGCGTGCCAGATGTTCGGGAAGATTCAGATGGTACCCGCATCAGCAATGAACCCTATCATCAAGCCTTGGCCGTTTCGAGGGTGGGGCATGGATATGATCGGCAAAATCCATCCGGCGTCGAGTAAAAAACATGAATGGATCTTGGTCATTACAGATTACTTCACCAAGTGGGTGGAGGCCGTCCCTATGAAGAAGGTGAAATCAGAAGATGTGATCAAGTTTGTGAAAGAACACGTCATTCATAGGTTCGGGATTCCCCAAACCATCACGACCGATGGAGGTTCGGTCTTTATTTCTAAAGAATTCAGAAAGTTCTGCGATGACATGGGGATTAAGCTGATCCGATCATCTCCATACTATGCTCAAGCCAACGGGCAAGCTAAAGCGTCCAATCAGAGCCTGATCAAGCTGATCAAGAGAAAAATTGACGAGAACCCTAGGGATTGGCATGAAACGTTATCAGAAGCTTTGTGGGCCTACCGCATGTCATGCCATGGAGCTATAAAAACTTCGCCATACCAGCTCGTCTATGGACAGGAAGCCGTATTACCTTGGGAAATTACGGCTGGATAAAGACGTGTCACGTTTCAGAATGATCTAACAGCTGAAGAATATGCAGCTTTGATGAGTGACACTATTGAGGATGCAACGGAACTTAGACTTTGGTCGTTGGAGAAGATTAAAGAGAACAAAGCCAGGGTAGCTCGCGCATACAATAAGAAGGTTAGACCAAAGGAGTTTCAAGTTGGTGATCTAGTATGGGAAGCTGTGTTGCCATTAGGAACCAAGGACAAAGCATATGGCAAATGGTCTCCTAATTGGCACGGTCCGTACAAAGTCGTCCAGGCCTTGAAGGGTAATGCATACATGCTAGAGCAGTTGGACGGCGTTAAGTTCCCAGTAGCCGTCAATGGTCAACACCTCAAGAAGTATTTCCCAAGCATGTGGGATGACCAGTAAATGAAGTATGAGGGGGGCCGATTGGAAATTGGCCTGTAAAAAAATATTTTTTATACAAATCATAGCCGATGCGCAGACATTGACTTGAGAAATATGGATACCAGTATAGCCGATGCACGGACATTGACTTTAGAATAATGAAAAGCCGATGCGTAGCCATCGACTCTAGAGGAACAAAGCTCAATGGAGCAGGTTAACAGATCGGTTTCATGCCAGAGTTCACGGCATCTGAGATAATTCTCTTATTAGATTTGCTGTATCTGTGCGTTTGAGATCGGAGGATGGTGTGGACACGAATTGGATCTGTTGACCGTATGAATAGGCAACTGTTATGGCCTTAAAGCATGTTTATGGCATAAGCCGATGCCCTGCCATCGGCTCTTTGTACATCAACTTCGTTTGACAATCGGCAAAATCGATAAAGGATTTCTTACAAAGAAAGAGCCGATTGCTCAAGAAAGGAAGAACAAAAGAAAGGCCTACTGGCCGATCTACTACTACTACTAGGCCTATGCTACTAGGTCCTAGTCTGCGGGCGTTGCCCTCGTCGTCGTCGGAGCTCTCATCGGCGCTGCTGCCGGCGGGCTCCTCGTCGGCCTCAGCGGCCCCCGGTGGGGGCCTTCTCGTCTTCATCATCGTCGTCGTCGTCGTCATCATCGTCGACCGGCACGGAACCGCCGCCGGCGGGTAATCCTCGAGGGAGTCGTCGTCGTCGACTTCCTCCTCTCGCCGGAGGAGGTGTAATCGTCCCGGGAGAACGAGTCATCCTCGCTCCATGGCTCCAGTTCCCCATCAGCGAGGAACTAGAGATCTTCCTCTCCGCTGGTCAAGGACTTGTCATCCTTGGACCAGACGGAGGAGGCGTGGTCCTCCTGGTCCCACTCCTCTTGGGCGCGCTCGTTGTACGCCGCCATCTGAGCCGCTACCGGATCCCATTCTGGTGTGGGCTCGCGGGAGGAGGAGGATG
The DNA here is from genome assembly GCA_030979885.1 of Lolium multiflorum. Taxonomy (NCBI): domain Eukaryota; kingdom Viridiplantae; phylum Streptophyta; class Magnoliopsida; order Poales; family Poaceae; genus Lolium; species Lolium multiflorum. The sequence continues at coordinate 37,152 of JAUUTY010000227.1, read as the reverse complement.
AGGAAGAGTAGGACTGGGAGGAGAGGTCCGATGAGGAGGAAGAGGAGGAAGACATTGCTCTGAGATTGGGGGTTTTCTTGGTGCCGGTGGCCAGAACAGAGCAAGGGGATGAAGTGGCGAACGGTTCAGAGCGGTTGAATAAAGGGGATATAGTGGAAATTCAATGCCACAGCAGTTTCCGAGGAGGTGGTGCCCAAAGAGAGAAGGCAAGGCATCATGATGAAGGATATTGTGACGATTCTGCCACGACATGACCCGACGAAGAAAAAGCAGAGTGATTTTGGAATTATCAATTCCAAAACCAGGGGGGCATGTGTTATCACCAGGAATTTGACCGAGTCGAGGTGGGCCGCAATCAAGATTGGGCTTGAAGAATATACATGGAAGATATACGAATCGGCCTTGTACACGAAGTTTGGGCTAGTTTGCCCTTGTATCTGTAAATATGATAAGATACGTGTCGGTTAGTTAGAGTTTGGCTCGTGCACGGTTGGGATTATTCCCACGTTAGAAAGTCTACGGACTATAAATATGTATCTAGGGTTTATGAAATAAACAACAATCACGTTCACCACAAACCAATCTAGGCGCATCGCCAACTCCCTTGTCTCGAGGGTTTCTTTCGGGTAAGCATCATGCTGCCTAGATCGCATCTTGCGATCTAGGCGGTACCGTTCATCCGTTGTTCATGCGTTGCTCGTACTGAAGCCTTTTGATGGCGAGCAACGTAGTTATCTTAGACGTGTTAGGGTTAGCATTGTTCCTCGTATCATATGCTGTCGTCGTGCAACCACGAGACGTCTAGCCGCCACTACGCCTATCTTAGGTGTAAGGGCGGCACCCGCTTGATCATTATTTAGTAGATCCGATCCGTTATGATTGCTCCTTGTTCCTCAAGGATTAGTTTAATATCCACATAGTTAGGCCTTACAAGCGGGTTGAAGGATCCCGGTGGCGCGTAGGGTGTAGTTTGGCCCTAGACAGGATGTTCCGGGGATCGACCTCGTGTTGGTTTTTAGGCCTTGTCTAGGGTCGGTTTACGATCACCGTGCGTGGCCGCCAGGCTCAATCACGAGTAGGATGTTCCGATTATGTGGTGAAAACCTAAATCGTGTAGGTCGTTTTAGCTTTATTTTGATCAAGCAGGACCACCATATATTCGTACACCTCGTACGGATCATGGGTGGATCGCTCTTTGAGCGATTCACGGAACAACCTGAGAGCCGATCGAGGCTCGTATTTAATGTTTACGTGTATGCCATGCAGGAAACTAAGCGAGGCACATCCATCACCTTCCTGACGAGGTATAGGTCAGGTGGCACGCCCTTGCACCAGCATCGGACGTGCGTGCCGAGTCTTTGCGGGCCGTCGCTCGGAGGGACCAGGGCCAGCCGCAGTCCTGGGAGCCTCCGGCTCTACTGTGTTGCCCGTCGCGACTGGGCCAAAGTTGGTGAGGTAAAGGAGATGGAGACGAAGAAATGGCAATCTCTGATCAAGGCTGCCAAGCCTAACTCCAAGCCAATCCTTGCCTTCCTCGGTTGCAAGCCAACTCCTGCGCCAAGCTCATCCAAGCCGGAGGTCAAGTAGACCACCCTATCTTTCGTATTTTTCTCTTTTTTCCTTTTGATGCTGTTATCAAAGTAGCTTTTGGCGACACTTCACCCACTAGTTCGCTAGGGTGTGCTCCATTGTAATGCCTTGTAAATATTCTGAAAATCAATGGAATTCTATTTTGCTTGATGATTGATGTCGAACCTTTTGTTTTCAGTTGATATTTGATAACTACGCTTCAACTCCTCGTCCCTCCGATGTTTTTCCTACTTCCTCTCGCTCGAAGAAAACGCCTATTGATAACGAGTTTTGTGAAGATTCCTCGAGCAAGGGTTCAGCGCAGGAATTGGAGGAACTTCATCAACAACTTCAGTATGCGAAGAAGCAAACACTTGTGATGATGGAGCAATCTCGAAAGTCACCCGAAAAAGAGAAAGTTGCACTGCAGCAGGCTCAAGAAGCCATAGCTGCCAAGGAAGCAAACACTTGTGATGATGTATATCACCAATATCTTTTACTATATCGCAGCACCGCAAGCCCGCCTCATTAAAAACGTTTTCAGCCCCACTTGGTGCCCTGAAAAGGAAAAGAGTGCGTCTGAAAACTCGCGGGCGTTTTTACATTGTATTTTTAGGAGAGGACTATATTTCGACTCTAAGCGTAGAACCGCCTGAGTTGCGCCACGTTCCAGGGGTTTTTCTCGGGAACCCCGTCTTTTTGTCCTTGATCATGTACGCTCCTCCTTCGATTACTTCTGTGACGATGTATGGGCCAAGCCATGGCGACTCGAGTTTTTCAATACTTTTTTGATTGAGCCGTAGAACTAAATCTCCGACCTGAAAAGACCTTGGCCGCAAACGTCGACTGTGGTAGTTTTTCAAGTCTTGCTGGTACTTGGTGACCCGTGATAGTACTTCATCTCGAGCTTCGTCAAGTGCATCGACATCGTCCTCTAGTGCTCTTCTGGAAGTTTCTTCATCGTACTCTGTGACTCTTGGAGAATCATGCTCTATTTCTATCGGCAGTACTACCTCAGCTCCATGGACCAGAAAAAACGGAGTTTCCTGTGTCGCTGTATTTGGCGTTGTTCGAATTCTTCACAATACACTTGGCAACTCTTCTGGCCAAGTATGTCGAGCTTTTTCCAGTGGTCCTAGCAAGCGCTTCTTGATACCGTTACAGATGATGCCATTGACTTTCTCGACTTGACCATTGGTTTGCAGGTGCCCAACTGACGCGAAGTGCAATTTGATGCCTACTTCTGCGCAGTATGCCTTGAATTCTTTGGATGTAAAGTTACTGCCATTGTCCGTGACGATGCTATGAGGTACTCCAAACCAAAAAACAATGCTTTTCACAAACTTTATTGCTGATGCTGCGTCTGGTGAATTTATCGGCTTTGCTTCTATCCACTTGGTGAATTTGTCGACAGCAACGAGCATATACTCGTATCCTCCTGGCGAGGCCTTGTGTAACTTTCCCACCATATCGAGACCCCATTGAGAAAAGGGCCAAGACAATGGTATTGGCATCAGCTCTGCTGCCGGAGAGTGAGGCTTCGCGGCAAATCTCTGGCACGCGTCACAAGTTCGTACTATCTCCTTCGCGTCCTCGATTGCTGTCAACCAGTAAAATCCAGCTCGGAAAACCTTGGCCGCAATAGCTCGACTGCTCGTGTGATGACCATATTCCCTCGTGTACGTCCTTCAGGATTATCCTTCCTTCTTCGGGTGTAACGCACCTTTGTAACACACCCGAAATACTTCGCTTGTACAGCTCCCCCTTGACCACCGTAAAAGCTTTGGACCGTCTAATAACTCGCCTTGCTTCAACTGGGTCGTCAGGTATTTCTTTTCTTAAGATGTATGATATGTAAGCTTGCATCCATGGAATCTGCACCATCATCACCAACTCCTGTTCTTCCTCCTCTTCCAGTACTTCTTTAGTGGTTGTCGAGGTTTTCTCATCTTTCTGTTTCTTCTGTACCTTCTTCGGCTTTGTAGACCTCTCAGTTATCTCTTCCCAGAACACACCTGGTGGAATTGCAAGGCACTACGACCCGGTGTTTGCAAGAACATCGGCTTCGTCATTGCTCATCCTGCTGATGTGGTTTACCTCGCATCCATCAAATAACTTCTCGAGCTCATTGTACACTTCCTTGTATGCCACCATGCTATCATTGACTGCATCACATTGGTTCATGACTTGCTGAGCCACCAATTGTGAGTCGCCAAATATTTTTAGTCGAGTTGCGCCACAAGCCTTCGCCATCTTCATCCCGTGTATAAGAGCTTCATATTCTGCTTCATTGTTAGACGCGTTTGGGAACGTCATCCGTAAAACATACTTCAATTTGTCGCCTTCAGGTGATACGAGTATCAAGCCTGCTCCAGCTCCTTCTACCCTCTTGGACCCGTCGAAGTTCATCGTCCAAGTTCTCAATAAATCCGGGGGTCCTGTGTTTTTCAGCTCCATCCACTCTGCAATGAAATGTAAAATTTGCGATTTTATTGCTTTTCTTTTTTCGTACGTGATGTCCCGAGGAGAAAGTTCTATTCCCCAAAGGGAGACACGACCTGTAGCTTCTGGATTGTTTAGTATATAGGATAGGGGCGCCTCGTTGACCACTATTATCGGGTGTGCCGAAAAATAGTGCCGCAATTTTCTTGCGGTTGTGAACACTCCATATGGTAGTTTTAAATGCTGTGGGTACCGCTGTTTGAAGGCAAACTTCACCGATGAAATATACGACCTCTGCACTCAATGGAGTTTTCCTTCTTCTTCTCTTTCAACAACTAGCGCCGTGCTGACCACGGGTGTTAGCCGCAATGTATAACAGGGGAGTTCCTTCTCTTTTGGCGCCGCCAAGGTGGCGGTGTGAAATTGTGCGTTTGAGATCCTCGAAGGCTCTATCTGCTTCTTCGTTCCTGGAACTTCTCTCCTTCTTGATTAAAGCGTAGAGGCAGTAACGCTTTTTCTCCCGACAGCGGCGAATGCTTCCCAAAGCTGCTTGTGATTAGCTGTATTTCTTTCAACTTTGTTGGCTTCCTCATTGTTACGATAGCTTGGATTTTTCGGGATTAGCTTCAATCCCTCTTGCTGAGACTAGGAACCCGAGAAGTTCTCCTGCAGGGACGCCGAAAGAACACTTCGTCGGATTCAGCTTGAGACAAAACTTGTCGAGGTTGTCGAAAGTTTCCTTTAGGTCCTCGATTAGCGTTGCCCCCTTTTTTGACGTTATGAAGACATCATCAATGTACACTTGTACATTTTTTCCAATCTGTGTTGCTAAGCACTTCTGCATCATCCGCTGATATGTTGCTCCCGCGTTTTCAGACCAAAGGGCATTGTTCTGTAGCAAAACACGCCGTAAGGTGTAATGAACGCTGTTTTGACCTCATCCTCTTCTTTCAATCTAATCTGGTTATAACCAGAGTATGCATCCAGGAAGGAAGACGTTCACATCCTGCCGTGGAGTCGATAATTTGATCGATCCTTGGGAGGGGAAAGTGATCCTTTGGACAATGTTTGTTGAGACACGTAAAGTCGAACACATGCGAAGGACTTTAGTGTTTTTCTTCGGGACCAGCACTGGTTTGCTACCCACGTGGCCTCTATATGCAGCTCCTTAATGAAACCAGCTTCTCTTAGTCGATCAATCTCTGACAGCATAGCTTTGCGGTTTGGCTCCCGCAAAGGTTGTTTGATTGGTCTCGCTATTTGATCCAAGTTTAGGTGGTGTTCGGCAAGCATGTCAGCTGGACACCATGCGAAGATTTTCCAGTGCTCACGGAGGAACTCGACGAGCGCGCTTTCGTATGCGAGGTCCATGTCTGTCGTGATAGACGTCGTCTTCTTCGGGTCGGTCGGGTGAATCTGCACCTCCTTGGAATCTTTCGCAGTGTTGAAGGTTGGTTCCTTGTTAGGCCTCCCTATATCTGGCAGCACATCATAATCAGTCGTAAGCCTTGACGCCATGTACTCTGCTTGCATCCCAAAAGTTTCTGGCAGTCGATGAAAATCTTTGTCACATTTATCGGCTAGCGCGAAGCTTCCTTTGACTGTGATTGGTCCCTTAGGTCCAGGTAACCTCCATAATAAGTACGTGTAATGTGGTACCGCCATAAAGCTGGCATATGCTGGTCGTCCAAAGGCGTGATCTTGCGACGGAAATCCCGACTTCAAACTCCGACCTCTCTATCCTGTAGTTTTCTCGGGTCCCAAACTGAACGTCGAGATTGATCTTCCCCAACGGATAACTCGGCTTCTCTGGCGTGATGCCATGGAAATGTGTGTCGGTTGGTTTCAGATTTGCTAGAGATATGTTCATCTTCCTTAGTGTATCTGTGTACATAAGGTTTAGACTACTTCCTCCATCTATGAATACTCGAGATACATCGAATCCTGCTGGTAAGATAAGTGCTGACTGCCCTGGTCGAGGAACTTGCTGCGGGTGATCCGCTATTGTGAAGCCATTGTCTTGCCCTGACCGATTTAGGTACTCAATCGTTGGTGGAGGCATATTCTCTTCCATGAACACCTGTCGCAAAATTACTTTCTGAGCTCTATTGGACGGCAGACCCTTCTGAATCATCGAAACCACTCCGTTGGAGTTGGGATCGATGTATGGAGGTGGTTGTGGTGCTGCCGCTATTCTGAGCTGGTGTCGATTTTCGTTCGTAATTGAGGGAGGAGGTGGCAAGTGGATCTCACTCCTGGGCCCTTCAGGGTTTCTATTTGTCGCCGAGCATTGGCTTGCCCTGCAAACCTTAGCATTACCTGAAAATTCCGACAATCCTTCTGCAGGTGTCCTGACTGTCTCTTCACATTGCTGTCGAGATAGAAGTGCATCTGACATGGCCCGTTCGTCATATCCTCGGGGGACACAAAAGGTCTCTGAAACCTTGGCCCATTATTTTGTCTATTATTGCGGGAGTCATCTCTATTGTCGCCTCGCTGCTCGTTGCTCCTTTGATAATCATCTCTATTGCTTCCTCCAGCGCTTCCTCGGAAGCCCGCCGAAATTTGGCCAGGAGCATCATAGCTCGAGAAATGCCGAGGAAATCGTCGCCTATTTTGATAATTTCGACCAGCTGTCCTCTTGGTGACTGTCTGTTTATTATGGACAGCATCTTCTCCATCCGCCCATCATTTGCTATCTCCATCAACGCTGACACTGTCTTTGGGTTGGTTCCCCCAAAGTCCTCGACAAAATCTCCTCGTCGAATTCCAGCTACAAACGCATCTATTGCTCTCTCGTCAGATATGTTCTCTGCCGAGTTTTTAATGATGTTCCACCTTTGGATGTACTTTCTCATTGATTCATCCTGCTTTTGTCGACACGCTCTCAGCTCCTCTAGCGATGCGGGTTTTTTGCAGGTGGATCAGAAATTCTTGACGAACACATCCTCGAAGCTATCCCAGCTGTCGATAGAACCCGGAGGAAGCTTCTTTATCCAAGATCGCGCGGCTCCACTCAGATGTACTTGGATGCTCTGCATGGATGTTGCTCTGGTTCCTCCTATCAGCTTCACCGTCTCGAGATAATCAACTAGCCAATCCTCTGGATCTTGCAGACCGTCGAATTTTTTGAAGTTATCGGGTAATTTAAACCCCGAAGGAACTCGAGTTTTTCGGACCCTCCTTGTAAAGCACGGCAGCCCACACATATCCTCGTCATCTATCTCTGGGGAGTGCCGATGTTCCCTTCTATTTTGTCGTGCTCTGTCCACCCTTGCTTGCGCTGCTGTGTCTCTTGCTCCACTTGTTCTCTCGGGACCTGGTGCTGCTGCAGCAGGTCATGGACTATTTTGCCTTGCTGAACCTTCGGGAGGCCTCGTTACAAACGCCGTTCCCATGGCCCCAACTCCTGCCATAGCCATATTGTACAATGCTTCTCTTGGATCTCCGGGAGGTGGCTTGGATGCGAGGATGAACGCTTGTGTCGCCATGTATCCAGCTTCTGGTGTCTTGGGGATAATGTTCCCTCTCGTGTCTATCGACATAAAGGACATATCGAGGTTTTGAACCAAGTTCTCCCTATCAGCCTTAGATATGTTTTGCAGCCTAGATCTTGCTTTGTTCCGAGCTTCTCTGTGGCTATCTCCCAAAGTTCCTGAATGTCGACTTAACTCCGCCCTACGCCTACTTGATGCGGAAGCTGCCTCCCTTCTTCTGTTCAAGCGGTGTCGTTTTTCCAACTCCCTTCCAGCTCGGCGAGCCTATATTGGTATGCTTGCAATTCTTCCGTCGTAGCGGTTGTGGCCATTGGTTCTGAACCATCCATAGCTCTTGCGGCTCTATCCCATGCTGCTTGTGGAAGTTGAACCCTAACACGTGGTGTAGGCCCGACATATTTATTGCCTAAACCTCGCCTTAGGTCAGAGGGATCGACATATGGATTTCCCAATTCGTCGAAAGCCTCCGATGTCTCCTCCTGATCGCGACTTGTTTCTCCAATGGCATAAATCTGATGATATTTGAATTCTGAACCTTGCTGGGTTTGGTGACACCATCATAGAGATTGGTGAAGACCTTGCCAACGGTAGTGGATCTGTCGATGAAGTTAAAGCTGTCGAAGCTGTTCGAGTCATCGCTTATATCTGAGTCCGCATATGACTCGAAGGACATGTCGCTGAAGATCTTGGCGAGCTTTTCGCTTGCCCTGGTGCTGATGAAGCGTGGCGATGAAGTCTCCTCGTCGCCTGACTCGGTTGACGATGTTGAGCTCGAAAAATCGGACTCGACCACCGATAATCCCAATGAGATCGAAATTTCGAGACGATATGCTCCTTCTTTCTCGACGCGGAAGTGGAACTTTCCGAACGTCATCTCCATGGGCTCCTCCAGATACGCATATGCATCCAAACGGGAGGGCGGGTGAGGAACAAAATCGACTAGACCAGTTTCGATCTGTTTACCTCGATCCATCGCGTTGCTTGCTGTTGACGAAGTCGATGATCTTGAACGTGCCATCGAGATCAGATCCTTGACGCCTCTAATTCCCACACACGGTGCCAATTGACAAGGGATTAACTTGCCAATGCCTACGGGTTGTAGACTAGGGTTTTAGTCGGAAGTAGAGGGCAAGTAGATCTCGAAGGTTTCAGCCGAAAAGTGCTCGACAATATGAAAACTAGGGTTTGTGAGATAATGAATCGATACTTTCTTTGTCCCTCGGCTCCCCCTTATATAGGAGGTGGAGCCGAGGGATTCGTAATACACAAGTTACAGAGTCCGGGAGGGTTTCCAACTCATCCCGCAATATTACAAGTGTTATCTCCTAATAGAACTCTAGCTTTCCTTAACTAGCAACTTGGGCTTCCGATTCTTCTTATCCTTCGGGTCGTGGGCCTTCAGTAAACCCCGGGTACCATCTTCAGTAGGCCCATTGGGGATGCCTATGTCACTCTCCAATAAGATAAATAACATGTTGGGTAAACAAATTATAGTTGGGCAATTGACAAATAGAGAGGGCATAACAATGCACATACATATCATGATGACTACTATGAGATTTACTTAGGGCATTACGACAAAGAACATAGACCGCTATCCGACATGCATCTATGCCTAAAGTCCACCTTCGGGTTAGCATCCGCACCCCTTCGGTATTAAGTTGCAAGCAACAGACAATTGCATTAAGTAATGTGCGTAATGTAAACAATACAAATATCTTTAGACAAAGCATTGATGTTTTATCCCTAGTGGCAACGGACATCCACAACCTTAGAACTTTATGTCACCAGATTCAATGGAGGCATGAACCCACTATCTAGCATAAATACCCCCTCTTGAAGTTACAAGTACAACTTGGCCAGAGCCTCTACTAGCAACGGAGAGTATGCAAGATCATAAACAACACATATATGATAGATCAATAATCAACTTGACATAGTATTCAATATTCATCGGATCCCAACAAACACAACATGTAGCATTACAAATAGATGATCTTGATCATGATAGGCAGCTCACAAGAACTAAACATGATGGCATAATAGGAGAAGACAACCATCTAGCTACTGTTATGGACCCATAGTCCAAGGATGAACTACTCACGCATCGGTCCGGAGGCGGGCATGGTGATGTAGAGCCCTCGGTGATGATTCCCTCTCGGCGGGTGCCGGAGGAGATCTTGAACCCCGAGTTAGGGTTGACGGCGGCGTCTCTGAAGTTCAGTATTTTGGCTTTCGGTACTAGGGTTTCGGAGACGAAGGAATAAATAGGCGAAGGGCAGATCGGGAGCCAGGGGCTCCCTCCTTGGCGCGGGTGGCCCCCCCCGCGCCTCCCTATGGGGTGGGCCCCCTGGCGGCCCTCCTCGACTCTTCTTCGGTCTTCTGGAACACTCCGTGGAAAATAGGGCCGTGGGCTTTTGTTTCGTCCAATTTCGAGAATATTTGTAAACCAACTTTTCTGAAATCAAAAACAGCAGAAAACAAGAACTGGCACTGTGGCATCTTGTTAATAGGTTAGTTCCAGAAAATGCATAAAAACATTATAAAATGTGAATAAAACATGTAGGTATTGTCCTAAAACTAGAATGGAACATAAGAAATTATAGATACGTTGGAGACGTATCAAGCATCCCCAAGCTTAGTTCATACTCGCCCTCGAGTAGGTAAACGATAAAAAGAATAATTTCTGAAGTGGTATGCTACCAACATAATCTTGATCAATATTATTGTAAAGCATATGAGATGAATGAAGTGACTCAAAGCAATAGTTTGCTAACAAAAGATAATGACTAAACAACTGAATCATATAGCAAAAACTTTTCATGAATAGTACTTTCAAGACAAGCATAAAAAATTCTTGCATAAGAGTTAACTCATAAAGCAATAGATTCTTAATAAAAGGTCATGAAGCAACACAAAGGAAAATTTAAGTTTCAGCAATTGCCTTCAACTTTTAACATGTATATCTCATGGATAATTGTCAACACAAAGTAATATGATGAGTGCAATAAGCAAGCACATAAGAAATGATGCACACAGTTGACACAAGTGTTTACTTCTAAGATAGAAAGAAGTAGGTAAACTGACTCAACATAAAGTAAAAGAAAGGCCCTTCGCAGAGGGAAGCATGGATTAAATCATGTGCTAGATCTTTTCAAGTTTTGAAATCATAAAGAGAGCATAAAAATAAAGTTTTGAGAGGTGTTTGTTGTTGTCAACGAATGGTAGTGGGCACTCTAACCCCCTTGTCAAACAGACTTTCAAAGAGCGGCTCCCATGAAGGACGTTATCTCTACCAGCAAGGTAGATCATCCCTCATCTCTGTTTACACATGTATTTTGTTTTATTTATAGATGACACTCCTCCCAACCTTTTGCTTTCACAAGCCATGGCTAACCGAATCCTCGGGTGCCTTCCAACATTTCACATACCATGGAGGAGTGTCTATTGCAAAATTAAGTTGCTTACTGATAAATCAGGGCAAAACATGTGAAGAGAATTATTAATGAAAGTTAATTAATTGGGGCTGGGCACCCCGTTGCCAGCTCTTTTTGCAAAATTATTGGATAAGCGGATGTATATTCCACTAGTCCATTGGTGAAAGTCTGCCCAACAAGATTGAAAGATAAAACACCACATACTTCCTCATGAGCTATGAAACATTGACACAAATAAGAGATAATAACTTTTGAATTGTCTAAATGTAGCACATGAAATATTTACATTGGAATGGCAGAAAAATACCACATAGTAGGTAGTTATGTTGGACACAAATGGCACAGGTTTTGGCTCAAGGATTTGGATGCACGAGAAGCATTCCCTCTCAGTACAAAGCTTTGGCTAGCAAGGTTGTGTCACATCCCGAAATTTTCTAAATTTTGGAATATTAAATAAAAATAAATTAAATATTTGATTGTTTGAACTTGATTGAAAATTCACAAAGAATTAAAACTTTTTAAAGTTATTACAAGTTAGTTCCAAAATAGTGTTTTCACAGACTTGTGGTTTTAAAGTATTTTCAAAATCAAACATATCCTTAATTTTAAAGTTTAAGTCCTTTTGTTGTCCTATGCTAAGCAATATAATTTGTTAAACTTATAGAAATTTGTTTCACTCAAATCGGAGTTACGAAACTCATTTTATAAAAGAAACAAGAAAAAGGAATAAAAACATATCGGGCCGGCTAGTCGCCGCTCGGCCCAGCTCGCGCGAGCGGCAGCCAGCCAACCGCCGCTCGGCCTCCCCTGCCCCAGCCCACCCGGCCGCCTGGCCCAGCCAGCCCCGCCCCGGCCCAGACCGCTCCCGGCCCACCCGGCCAACGCCCGCCTCGTCCCCAGCCACGCCGCGGCCCAGCACGCCTGCCTCGCCCCGCGTACGCGCGCCGCCCGCTGCCATTATCCTGGTAACAATTTTTAGTCCCACATCGGAGGGTCACGTAAATAAATTTCCGCAAGCCCCCTAGCCTATATAAACACACCAAAGGGCAACCCAAAAACACACACATCGCCCGAGGCCTCCTCTTCCCCCGTGCACGCAGCACATACGGCCTGAAGCTGCTTCTCCGGCGCGATGCTGCTTCTTCGACGACGCACACACACGATCCAACATCCACAACACTATTTGCGAAAATGCACGTAGGTTGTCGTATTTAATTTTGCAATTTTATTTTCTTAGATCTACACCTCCGTTTAGAATAGTGGTTCTTCCGTTAAGTTTTTAATTAGATCCTCTACAACTTTCATGTAGGAAACCTTTTCATCCGAGCGACTTGTACGGACAATTTTTCGCACCATTAGAGGTACTGCTTATGTCTAGTTTTGTAAAATTCATATCTTAAATTCTACACGTTGGATTTCGACAAACACTATACCGTTGGAATCAGAAAATCACGTAGATCATGTTAGACATTTTGCGTGGCAGTTTCGCCCATTTTACTTTCGCGGTATCCCTTTGTTCCGCAACATCGTCTATGAAATAAACCCTACAAACTTTTTCCGAGAGATTCTTTTGGCGATACGTCTATAATGGAATTCTCTACAACTTCCGTGTAGAAAGTTCTTCCATCAGGAAAACTTCTTCTAGTGACTTTTCATGAGAAGTGCAGTCCTATAACTGGTTTCGACATAGTTCATATTATCTTGCCAAAATGATCTTCAACATCATACCCATCTTCCAGGACCAGTTATAATTCTTTATCATGTTCACAGATAATGCATAGCTTATCTCTGGTTGTCTAGTTCATATTATTCAAATAAAAATTGAGTTATTTGAGTAAAGTGTCAGATGTCCTACTTTAGATTTTTATCTTGCTTTAGTAGGGTCGAGATACACTACCCCATATCACATATGATGAACCTTTGTTATCATTAGGCTCCGCGAACCAAATCCCGATATCATTCATGTCTATACAACCTCATGTCATTCAATCCTTCCACTTAGTTCGAACTATTCAATTTTTCAAATGAGTGATTTGAGTAGTTCAATATATCATTAGTTCATATCCAATGCTAGGTGTGACCTCGTGCTACTCTGATAAGTGTTGTCACACTATGTCAATTGCATAAGCCTTGCTTTACAGTACTTCATCCAATAGCACCACTGTCCAAAATATTTGAATCACTTTGCAAATATTCAAATTCAAATATGAGGATTTAAGTAATTTTGGTATAACTTAAAATCTATAAATCGTTATAAGTTGATTCCTTTGACCAATAATCATATTGATACTCCATATCCAGTAAAACTCCTGTTTAGTTTAGTTGAATTCTTCTATCATGCTCTAGTGTTCACATCTGTCCAACTTTCATATTATCCTAGTCCATAGTATTCAATTAACAATTGAGTTATTTGAGTAAATGGTGACAATCATAACTATAGACTTTTCCTTGTGCAAATGTTGTGTTGAGATACTCTACTACATAGCACATGTTTTGAACCCTTGATATCCATTACCCTGTGTTTGGATGCAGTGAATTGGGCCTAGAATTTAGGAATTGGAATTAGGGTCTCTAATTCCCCTGTTTGGATGCACGTGAAATTAGTGTCCAGAAACTCAGCCTAATTCCAGCCCCCACCTCCGAAGCGTTTTTTATCAAAGAAACAATTCGGAGGGTCGAGGCTCCGTATTGGCGTGGAATCTTCCTCCCCGCATAGTCGCCTACTCGTTCGCAGACGAGGAGTTCCGCGAGGACTCTCGATTCCCTCGATCGCCGGTGACAGTGAGCCTCCTCGCCATCCTATGCCTCTCCTCACTCGACCGTCCTCTCGCTGTCCCTACCCGGCCCTGGTCGCCCCTCCATGATCCCGCCCCAAATCTAGTTTGAATAGCGGGATGGGAACGGTGGCTGGAGGTGAAACGGCGGCGATTGGTGGTACTTCGGCGTTAGGGCAATGGCGGCGGTGTTTTCTGGGAACTGGTTTCTGGCAGGGTCGTTCATGGCGGGGTAGTTGTTCGTCGCATACACTCGCATGGTGTCAGGTCGTGCGTACACTGCGCGTCTGAAGCAAACTGCAAATTGCGTATTTTTCTAGGATCTGCCACTTCTGTACATTGAGGTTTGCATGGATAGTGAAGCTCTGAAGCAAACTGCAAATTGCGTATTTTTCTAGGATCTGCCACTTCTGTACATTGAGGTTTGCATGGATAGTGAAGCTCTGAAGCAAACTGCAAACTGCGCGTCTGAACCTATATGTATTCTAGGTTTGCATGGACCACGCCTGAAGCAAACTGCAACACCGACAGTGTGCGCGTCTCGCCGGAAGGACAGCCGCGGTCGTGCGTGTGCGTGTGTTCGTTTTGTACGTGCAGGCCTCCGTTGGAACCATTAGCTATGGTGCTAGCTAGAGCTTTGTATCACGAGATGACTATGTTCAGTTAGTCCAGTGCCATACACGTACGTATAAATACCTACGGTGCTAGCTAGCTTTGTATCAGAGTTGACCATGTTTGATTAGTCGAGTGACATGCATGTATAAGTTATGGTGCTAGCTAACTTAATTCGTCCAATTCAATGGTTTATACATCCAAACAGATATTGGAATTGGATACACCATTTAATTCTAACATCAAATTTCAAACGCATCCAAACAACAGAATTGAATTTGAAGTTAATTCATTTCCATCCTAGATTTGGAATTCTCAGTCCAATTCAATTCTAGGACCAATTCTGTGCATCCAAACAAAGCGTTAGCATATTTAACCCACTTCTTCAACATCGTTCATACATATTCAACCCCATGCCCACTTAATCCATTTGGTTTTTATTGAACTATTCAATTTACAAATGAGTTAATTGAGTAATTCAATATATCACAAATCCATACCAAAGCATATGTGTAATTCATACTATTTTGAGTAATTGTTGTCACACCTATTCAATAGTATTGTAGATGCACTGTTTAACACTTAAGTGATTCAAATCACATGAGCCATTCCAATTTCATTTCATGCTTTTGTAAGCATAAAGGATCTTGGTCATTCCATCTCCCAAAGCCATATCTTGCAAGTCAGACCTCATGCCACACCTTAGTACCATAGAGCGATTTTCCGATTGTTGTCTTGTTTGATTTTATTGTTGTTGAATGGTGTGTTTATGTTGTGCTATATTCTATGTTATAGTTTGTAAGGAGAGACACGTATTTTGATTAAGAGAAGTGAACGCGCTTTGGCTATCAAAAAGGCAAGTGACACTCAATTACCTACCTATTTTGTTAAGCATTAGTGTTTTATAAATTAGTATGCATGGTAGGAATTTGTTTTCGAAAGTTATGCTATGCTTATCAATCCCAGTAGTGTGTAGTCACCATGAACCCTTGCTAGCATTCTTAGTTTGCCTAGCAATAACAAAATGCCATTGTTGATTTGATTATTCTGGATTGTGAGTATTGGGAATTAAAATTAACAACCTTAATGAAACACCTGGGTGGATTGGTTGAATGGTGGGCGGCTACTCAGGGCCACAGGACTCCTGTCTAGTACTTGTCTTGTGGTTGTCTTCGCCTGAGGGTGCGCATAAGTTGAGTGGCTACTCAGGGCCACATGACTCATGTCTAGTACTTGTCATGTGGTTGTCGTCGCCTGAGATGTGCACTTGCGGTTGGCCACTCAGGATTAAAGAGATTAATATGTCATCCATGTTTTAGATAGCTTCCAGTGCAGCCTTATGGTATTATGGGCTCTGCCGGGATTAAGTAAGTTGTGAGGTCCAACTTGTTGCTAGACATGATGATGTGGTGACGGCCAAACGGGAACGGGTCTAGCTAGTTATGGTTGAAACCTTCTTCTGAAAGATCTTGTCTCATTCTTCTCTTGGGAAGGGTGGGTCGTAAGGTGAAAGTGCACAACCTCTCGAGAGTTAAACCTAAGATCTTAGCCGTGTCCCCGGTTATGGACAATTTGAGCTTCTAGGCAGGGAATGTACGGAAGAATCCCATCATCTTTTCTGAATAAGTTAAAATTTGAGTAGCAACTGTCGGATAGTACATGGGATATGTAACCATGATACTGTTTATGACATCATTATGAGTTTTGTAAATGTTTTGTTTTGAAATAAAATGTAGGATACAATTGGCTATATGCAAATTGTGCCTAAACTCCACTTGCCAAATATCATGTAGATAGTCATGCCCAAAACTGCCACCATATAAGTGTCATTTGCCAGTACATCATTGTATGACCTCCATTCGTGGGGCTGCATATTCAAACGTGCAGGATTTTCTGAGGAGAAGTACGTGGTAGGATCTCGAGTCTACATTCCAATATGACTGCCTGTGGCACATGAAGATGATTAAGGCTCATTGCTGATTTACTTTCCGCTGTGTTTATTCCAAGCTAGTCCATGTGACTATGCAATTTGTAAGGTTTTATTGTACCCTCTGGATCAATGATGTAGTAAATTGATATTATTGCAATGATTACTATATTTTGTAATATGTGTGCTATCAGTGATCCCGGGAATAGCACTATACACAGGTATCTTGCCTTTATTAAAAGGTAGGGTGCTGCAGAATGGTATCAAAGCATAGTGTTGCCTATAGGATCGAGACCCTAGGTTTGGATTAGAAATAGGAAGACCCTAGGATGAAAAAATTGTCTAATCCTATTTCAAAAAAAGATGTTTGCTTTGTGAACTTCTTGTATTCTCATCTATATCATCTTCAAAATTGTTTTCCTCTCACATTAGATGACCACCTTATCAAAAGTATCAACAAGGACCGATGATGACCCTCTGCCTGAAGTGAGGGACTGCTACTTCAGGTGACATTCGTCGACCTTGCTAGAAGTGTTGTATGGGAGACCAATGAAGAACTGGAAGAAAGACTTCGATGCAGACAACACATGAAGATACACCGAAGGAGTAGAATAGAAACTTGAAACATCCAAAGCAGAAATAGACCAGACCACCATTACTCTCTTTTATTGAAACAACGCTAGCATTACAAAGTATTGATCTTACCAAATTGAGGTATGACCATGCTAGTTTGTTTGTGTGAAACATATTGCTTGATGCTTGTTAGATGTTGTTTGTAAGATGTTTTTGCCATGATCTGTTGTGTTTGGGTAGGAATCTTCTTTAGAATCCTTCTATCTATTCTCATCTATACCCCAACCCAGAGAATGTTTTCTCGGCGACTCGCCATGAAGACAACATTAGTGAAACCAACCTTGCTATTTCATATCAAGATGAATACGCGTAGAGTGAGAGATACGCAAAACTCTAGTTAAGGATCGATAGGAATATTTTCAAAACAGTTCAGTAATTGGGATTGAAACATTGATTCAATCATTCCATGTAAGTTTTATCAAACCTGTGAGGTTGACCAAGAGTTAGAATACGAGATATACCAAACTGAAAACAAGGAAATGATTGGGTGCGACATGGATTGGCCCCCATGGCGACTACTCATATTGTTTACTCTTGTATGAGGAATGGTAAATCTAGAGAGAGACGTCGCTGATAAGTCTGAACCATATGATGAATAGATATTAAGCCCTTATAGTAGGAAAGTGCTTCCAACCATAGGACTATGGTGAGTTTGAAGATCTAGCCACTAGATGAAGAGTGGTGGAAAGTTGTCGAAGACACCAAGAAGGAAAAGATGAAAGATGACATGAAGTTTACACATCTTGGTCTCTTGATTGACCCAAAGAGTGACCCATCAGTATCAAAATTAGTTGGACCACCAGCCCATAGGGATTAGAAGCCCAACCATGTGGAAAAGCCTATTCAAGTCACTTTGGAGTCACATGTTGTTTACTATATGTGAATAAACATTCGCCTATTGGATTTTAACTCAGAATCCATAAGCCATAAGCCATAGATGTTTTCAAAAGATGACCCGAGGCCAAGTCCCATCCAAGATGAGCTTAGCCTAAACCCTAAGACTACCTAACAAAAGTCGCTTTTAAGGGTGGTAGAAGTCGTACCCTTAGATTATGGATTTACACCAGATGCCACATGAGATGGTACTTGGAGGGGGTATCAAAAGGAGTTCCCCATGAGTATACTCATGATAATACCCATGGGATGAGTACCCTCATAAGATTGGATACAATTGATGGTATAACTGCATATGGTTTAGTGTAACGTTTTGAAAGCCCAAGGTTAACTTCCGAAATCTCCTCGGAGATGTTCGAAAAAGAAGCAATAGTGAGTGTGAACCTAATAGAAGACATGAGCTCAAAACCCTTTCTTTCTAGCCTTTCTCAAATCTTGAGGATGAGATTTCTTTTAAGGGTGGTAGTCTGTCACATCCCGAAATTTTCTAAATTTTGGAATGTTAAATAAAAATAAATTAAATATTTGATTGTTTGAACTTGACTGAAAATTCACAAAGAATTAAAACTTTTTAAAGTTATTACAAGTTAGTTCCAAAATAGTGTTTTCACAGACTTGTGGTTTTAAAGTATTTTCAAAATCAAACATATCCTTGATTTTAAAGTTTCCAAATCCTTAATGGATTTGTATTTAAGAAAACAAAATCCTAGAAAACTATATTTGTAAAATATTGCCAAAGTAGCAATTACGCCAAGTGCATATAATTATTATTTTATTTTCACAAATGCTTTTTAAACAAGTTTCTTGTTGTGCTAAAACACCATTTTTATTTTTACAAAAGTTGTTTGGTATCTGTTGAATCTATCACATATAGTCATAATAGCATAGTTATAATAAAATGATACAAAATAATGATTATAAAATTTAAGTCCTTTTGTTGTCCTATGCTAAGCAATATAATTTTTCAAACTTATAGAAATTTGTTTCACTCAAATCGGAGTTAGGAAACTCATTTTATAAAAGAAACAAGAAAAAGGAATAAAAAACAGATCGGGCCGGCTAGTCGCCGCTCGGCCCAGCTCGCGCGAGCGGCAGCCAACCAACCGCCGCTCGGCCTCCCCTGCCCCAGCCCACCCGGCCGCCTGGCCCAGCCAGCCCCGCCCCGGCCCAGACCGCTCCCGGCTCACCCGGCCAACGCCCGCCTCGTCCCCAGCCACGCCGCGGCCCAGCACGCCTGCCTCGCCGCGTACGCGCGCCGGCCACTGCCAATCTCCTGGTAACAATTTTTAGTCCCACATCGGTCACGTAAATAAATTTCCTCAAGCCCCTAGCCTATATAAACACACCAAAGGGCAACCCAAAAACACACACATCGCCCGAGGCCTCCTCTTCCCCCGTGCGCGCGCAGCACATACGGCCCGAAGCTGCTTCTCCGGCGCGATGCTGCTTCTTCGACGACGCACACACGCGATCCAACATCCACAACACTATTTGCGAAAACACCGCGACTAACAAATTCCTTACCCGGTAATAATTCTATTTCCGCCTTGTTTACGTAGATTATCGTATTTAACTTCGCAATTTTATTTTCTTAGATCTACACCTCCGTTTAGAATAGTGGTTCTTCCGTTAAGTTTTTAATTAGATCCTCTATAACTTTCATGTAGGAAGCCTTTCCATCCGAGCGACTTGTACGGACACTTTTTCGTGCACCATTAGAACTGTGACCGCTTATGTCTAGTTTTGTAAAATTCATATCTTAAATTCTACACGTTGGATTTTGACAAACCCTATACCGTTGGAATCAGAAAATCACGTAGATCATGTTAGATATTTTGCGTGGTAGTTTCGCCCATTTTACTTTCGCGGTATCCCTTTGTTCCGCAACATCGTCTATGAAATAAACCCTACAAACTTTTTCCGAGAGATTCTTTTAGCGATACGCCTATAATGGAATTCTCTACAGCTTCCGTGTAGAAAGTTCTTCCATCAGGAAAACTTCTTCTAGTGACTTTTCACGAGAAGTGCAGTCCTATAACTGGTTTCGACATAGTTCCTATAGCCAAAATGATCTTCAACATCATACCCATCTTTCAGGACCAGTTATAATTCTTTATCATGTTCACAGATAATGCATAGCTTATCCCTAGTTGTCTAGTTCATATTATTCAAATAAAAATTGAGTTATTTGAGTAAAGTGTCACATGTCCTACTTTAGATTTTTACCTTTCTTTAGTAGGGTCGAGATACTCTACCCAATATCACATATGATGAACCTTTGTTATCATTAGGCTCCGCGAACCAAATCCCGATATCATTCATGTCTATACAACCTCATGTCATTCAATCCTTCCACTTAGTTCGAACTATTCAATTTTTCAAATGAGTGATTTGAGTAGTTCAATATATCATTAGTTCATATCCAATGCTAGGTGTGACCTCGTGCTACTCTGATAAGTGTTGTCACACTATGTCAATTGCATAAGCCTTGCTTTACAGTACTTCATCCAATAGCACCACCGTCCAAAATATTTGAATCACTTTGCAAATATTCAAATTCAAATATGAGGATTTGAGTAATTTTGGCATAACTTAAAATCTATAAATCGTTATAAGTTGATTCCTTTGACCAATAATCATATTGATACTCCATATCCAGTAAAACTCCTGTTTAGTTTAGTTGAATTCTTCTATCATGCTCTTGTGTTCACATCTGTCCAACTTTCATAGTATCCTAGTCCATAGTATTCAATTAACAATTGAGTTATTTGAGTAAATGGTGACAATCATAACTATAGACTTTTCCTTGTGCAAATGTTGTGTTGAGATACTCTACTACATAGCACATGTTTTGAACCCTTGATATCCATTAGCATATTTAACCCACTTCTTCAACATCGTTCATACATATTCAACCCCATGCCCACTTAATCCATTTGGTTTTTATTGAACTATTCAATTTACAAATGAGTTAATTGAGTAATTCAATATATCACAAATCCATACCAAAGCATATGTGTAATTCATACTATTTTGAGTAATTGTTGTCACACCTATTCAATAGTATTGTAGATGCACTGTTTAACACTTAAGTGATTCAAATCACATGAGCCATTCCAATTTCATTTCATGCTTTTGTAACCATAAAGGATCTTGGTCATTCCATCTCCCAAAGCCATATCTTGCAAGCCAGACCTCATGCCACACCTTAGTACCATAGAGCGATTTTCCGATTGTTGTCTTGTTTGATTTTATTGTTGTTGAATGGTGTGTTTATGTTGTGCTATATTCTATGTTATAATTTGTACGGAGAGACACGTATTTTGATTAAGAGAAGTGAACGCGCTTCGGCTACCAAAAAGGCAAGTGACACTCAATTACCTACCTATTTTGTTAAGCATTAGTGTTTTATAAATTAGTATGCATGGTAGGAATTTGTTTTCGAAAGTTATGCTATGCTTATCAATCCCAGTAGTGTGTAGTCACCATGAACCCTTGCTAGCATTCTTAGTTTGCCTAGCAATAACAAAATGCCATTGTTGATTTGATTATTCTGGATTGTGAGTATTGGGAATTAAAATTAACAACCTTAATGAAACACATGGGTGGATTGGTTGAATGGTGGGCGGCTACTCAGGGCCACAGGACTCCTGTCTAGTATTTGTCTTGTGGTTGTCTTCGCCTGAGGGTGCGCATAAGTTGAGTGGCAACTCAGGGCCACATGACTCCTGTCTAGTACTTGTCATGTGGTTGTCGTCGCCTGAGATGTGCACTTGCGGTTGGCCACTCAGGATTAAAGAGATTAATATGTCATCCATGTTTTAGATAGCCTCCAGTGCAGCCTTATGGTATTATGGGCTCTGCCGGGATTAAGTAAGTTGTGAGGTCCAACTTGTTGCTAGACATGATGATGTGGTGACGGCCAAACGGGAACGGGTCTAGCTAGTTATGGTTGAAACCTTCTTCTGAAAGATCTTGTCTCATTCTTCTCTTGGGAAGGGTGGGTCGTAAGGTGAAAGTGCACAACCTCTCGAGAGTTAAACCTAAGATCTTAGCCGTGTCCCCGGTTATGGACAATTTGAGCTTCTAGGCAGGGAATGTACGGAAGAATCTCATCATCTTTTCTGAATAAGTTAAAATTTGAGTAGCAACTGCCGGATAGTACATGGGATATGTAACCATGATACTGTTTATGACATCATTATGAGTTTTGTAAATGTTTTGTTTTGAAATAAAATGTAGGATAAAATTGGCTTTATGCAAATTGTGCCTAAACTCCACTTGCCAAATATCATGTAGATAGTCATGCCCAAAACTACCACCATATAAGTGTCATTTGCCAGTACATCATTGTACTGACCTCCATTCGTGGGGCTGCATATTCAAACGTGCAGGATTTTCTGAGGAGAAGTACGTGGTAGGATCTCGAGTCTACATTCCAACATGACTGCCTGTGGCACATGAAGATGATGAAGGCTCATTGCTGATTTACTTTCCGCTGTGTTTATTCCAAGCTAGTCAATGTGACTATGCAATTTGTAAGGTTTTATTGTACCCTCTGGATCAACGATGTAGTAAATTGATACTATTGCAATGATTACTATATTTTGTAATGTGTGTGCTATCAGTGATCCCGGGAATAGCACTATACACAGGTATCTTGCCTTTATTAATAGGTAGGGTCCTACAGAATGGTATCAGAGCATAGTGTTGCCTGTAGGATCGAGACCCTAGGTTTGGATTAGAAATAGGAAGACCATAGGATGAAAAATTTGTCTAATCCTATTTCAAAAAAAGATGTTTGCTTTGTGAACTTGTATTCTCATCTATATCATCTTCAAAATTGTTTTCCTCTCACTTTAGATGACCACCTTATCAAAACTATCAACAAGAACCGATGATGACCCTCTGCCTGAAGTGAGGGACTGCTGCTTCAGGTGACATTCGTCGACCTTGCTAGAAGTGTTGTATGGGAGACCAATGAAGAACTGGAAGAAAGACTTCGATGCAGACTACGCAACACATGAAGGTACACCGAAGGAGTAGAATAGAAACTTGGAACATCCAAAGCAGAAAAAGACCAGACCACCATTACTCCCTTTTATTAAAACAACGCTATTGATCTTACCAAATTGAGGTATGACCATTGTAAGGGTACATTGCCCCTATGTGTGGTTTTGGTAATTAATGACAACCCCTATGGACTAATGTTTTTCATTGAGTTTATATGAAGGAATATTCCATAGGTACTACTTGTACTCCATGTGTTGGATTCAAGTATGGATGCCATGAAGATAAAGGTATTCCTTGTGTATTGGCATCAAGATCATCGGTATGAAGATATATATATGTGATATGATCAAGAAGAAGAAATGAATATGGAGTTCTGATACGTCCAAAATGTATCTACTTTCCCGAACACTTTTGCTATTGTTTTGCCTCTAATTTGTGTATTTTGGATGCAACTAACACGGACTAACGCTATTTTCAGCAGAACTGTTCTGGTGTCTCGTTTTTGTGCAGAAATCCAACTTTCGGGAAAATCTCGGAATTTATACGGAAGGTCCTATTTTCCCCGAATATTGGCGGAGCCGAAGGGCAAAGGTGGGGGCCGAGGGCCCCACACCATAGGCGCGCAGCCAGGAGGGCTGCGCGGCCCTATGGTGTGGCGGCCTCGGTCACCCCCGACGCCCTCCTTTGGACTATTGCCTTCGACCTAAAACGCACGGGGAGAAGTCGAAGCCAGAAAGCCTCCAGAACGCCGCCACATCGCGAAACTCCGTCTCGGGAGCCGGAAGTCTCCGTTCGGCACTCGCCGGGACGGGGAATTGGGAGATCATCGCCATCACCACCGACGCCTCTTCATCAACCAGCCATGTTTCCCCATCCATGTGTGATTAATTCCCCCGCTGTAGGCTGAAGGGGATGGTAGGGATTGGATGAGATTGGTCATGTAATAGCATAAGATTATTAGGGCATAGTGCCTAGTGTCCGTAATTGGTACTTTGATGATATTGTTGCAACTTGCTATGCTTAATGCTTGTCACTAGGGCCCGAGTGCCATGATCTTAGATCTGAACATGTTATTGTTTCATCATGATATTCATTGTTTATGGTCTTACCTGCAAGTTGTATACACATGTCGCTGTCAGGAACCAATGGCCCCGAAGTGACAAGAATCGGGACAACGGAGGGGATGGTAGTGATGTGAGGATCACATGTGTTCACGGAGTGTTAATGCTTTGCTCCGGTACTCTATTAAAAGGAGTACCTTAATATCCAGTAGATTCCCTTGAGGCCCGGCTGCCACCGGCTGGTAGGACAAAAGATGTTGTGCAAGTTTCTCATTGCGAGCACGTACGACTATAATTGGAACACATGCCTATTGATTGCTTTGTACTTGGACACCATTTTATTATTATCTGCAAATGCCCTGCTATGATTGTTACATGAGTTTCTCTCATCCATGCAACGCCCGTTATCCGTGCCTGCGTATTTTAATCCTGCTGTTTACAATAATCACTCGCTATCTACATTACTCTGCTCTTTGTTATTTCACTTCGCTATAAAAAGCTACCTCTTGATAAACTCTTGCGAGCAAGTCTGTTTCCAGGTGCAGCTGAATTGACAACTCAGCTGTTAAGGCTTTCAAGTAATCTTTGTCTCCCCTTGTGTCGAATCAATAAATTGGGTTATACTACCCGCGAAGATGCGATCCCCTATACTTGTGGGTCATCAAGACATTCTGGTGCCGTTGCCGGGGAGCATAGCTTTATTTGGAAGTTCACTTGGATTGATATTGTTCGCTGCAAATTCTCCATCATGGGTAAACCTCGCGATTCTAAAGTCGCCATATTACCATCCACTACAAGAAAAGGTACAACTCGGAGTACCTCTGCTACTCTTGATTCACCATCTGTGATAAGTCAACTTGTTTCACCGCCACAAGCTTCACTTGCTGGTACTTCTGTTGAATCTGAAAATTCTCATAATATTAATAATGTTTCTGCTGTGCTTGATGATAGTGGTTCATTGGGATCCTTTCTAGATGCTACAATTGCTAGGTCTAGACAAATTGAAAATACTGAAACTCCTGATGTTACTACACCTGTTAATTCACCTGAACTTGATTATTCTAGCGATGATCCTGATGAAGATTATGTGGAGCTTAATGATGATTTTATTAATAGATGCAATGCTACTGCTGATGCAAGAAAAATTAAAAAAATTCTCACACAATATACTGTTAGACATAAGCTATCTCCTGATCCTAAATTTGCCACATCACCTATATGCATTAAGGATAAAGATTATGATTTTTCTCTTGATCTATGTCATATAGCTATTGTAGAGAAAGCACCCTTTTGTGGCACTGAAAAAGAAAGTGATGTAGAACACATGATTGAACTTTCTTCTATGAGTAGCTTGTTTTCGATGATGTCAAGATGCGTACTTATTTTATCGCTAAAATTTTCCTTTCTCATTAAAGGATGATGCTAAAACTTGGTATAATAATTTGCCTCCTGGTTCTATTAAAATCCAACTGAGTTGTGATGTTTTCTTTCGAAAATACTTTCCGCTAGTGCTCAACATATTGCTTCGAGAAAATTTAAAGGTTTGACCAGGGAGATGAAGAGAAATTGCTGAGGCATGGGCAAGATTTTGTTCTCTTATCGAGCTCGACCTGGACATGATTTAGAGAAGAATGATCTACTTGATATATTTTATAGTGGACTAACCATTGAATCTAGAGCATATTTGGATAGTTGTGCTGGTTGTGTTTTCAGGAAAAGAACTCCGAAGCTGAAGAATTATTGGCTAGAATAGCGGAATCATGATGATTGGAATACACCTGAACCAACTCCAACACCAATATTGAAGAAGGGGTTTAATTGAATTGAATGATGAAGATATGAGGGAAGCCAAGAAGTCTCTCAAGGAGAAGGTATTAAATCCGAAGATGTGAAGAATCTACCTCCCATAGAAGATATATGTGAGATAATTCCCCCTACATCCATGATTGAGGTAAACTCCCTTCAACGCTTTACTAGGGAAGATATTCCGTATTCAAAACCTCCTGCTCAATGCTTAGATGAGTTTGATAATTATATTGTTAAGCAAGAAAATTTTAATATGAGAGTAGAGAATCATCTAATGGAAAATTCTCAAGCTATTAGCAATTTGCATGATATTGTGGAGAGAACCTCCAATGATGTTAAGATGCTTGTTAAACATTTTCAAATGATTCAAACTCAAATTGATCAACTCACTAAAGTGCAAAATGACTTGCTAAATAATAATTCTAAAGAGAAACATGCTTATGAAGTAACAACTAGAGGTGGTGTCTCTACCCAGGATCCTATATCCTGAAGGGCATCCCAAAAGAATTGAACAAGATTCTCAACGCATTGAACCTAGTGCTCCTTCTAAGAAGAAAAAGAAGAAGAAACATAAAAATGTTGTAGAATCCTCTGAACCTGTTAATGATCCTAATAGTATTTCTATTTCCGATGCTGAAACTGAAAGTGGTAATGAACATGATAATAATAATGATAATGATAAGAATGATGCTTCTGATAAAGAAGAAGTTGAAGATGAACCTGAAAAGCATGCTAAAAATAAAAAGTATACTAAAGAAGATTTTATTGCTAAGAAACATGGTAATGAAAGGGAACCTTGGGTACAAAAGCAAATGCCTTTTCCTGCTAAGAAACTAAAATCAAAGGAAGAAGAACACTACAATAAATTCTGTGATTGGATGAAACCTTTATTCTTGCAAATCCCTTTGACTGATGCTATTAAATTGCCTCCTTATTCAGAGTATATGAAAGATATTGTTACTAACAAAAGGAAAATACCCAATGAGGAAATTTCCACTATGCTTGCTAATTACTCTTTCAATGACAAAGTGCCAAAGAAGTTGGGCGACCCAGGTATACCTACTATTCCTTGTTCTATTAAGAATAATTATGTTAAAACTGCTCTATGTGACTTGGGAGCCGGTGTTAGTGGTATGCCTTTGTCTCTTTATAAGAGACTTTATTTAGATAAGTTGATACCTACTGATATATCTTTGCAAATGGCTGATAAATCTACTGCTATTCCTGTTGGTATATGTGAGGATGTTCTGTTCAAGTTACTAATGCTTGATATTAACTGATTTTGTTGTGTTGGAAATGCCTGAAGATGATAATATGTCTATTATTCTTGGGAGACCTTTTCTTAACACCGCAGGGGCTGTTATTGATTGCAATAAAGGAAAGGTTACTTTCAAATGTTGATGATAAGGAGCATACCGTCTATTTCCCCAAGAGAATTGATAAAGTATGCGGAGTCAATACTATTTCTAATGTGAGAACTATCAAAGTTGGAACTATTGATTGTCCTATATATGAGCCTAAAGAAGGATATCAAAATCTTATGATTGGATCCATATCAATACAATTCAAGGTAACATGATTGATTTGAGGTTTATTTCTTCATATGCTATGTAAAATTTATTTGGTGGCAAGACTTGATCAACCTTGTTAACAAATACCTTTTATATGCATAGAGGAGGTAAACAACATCTCTTTCTCCCTCCACTTGTCTTACTTGCTGTAGCACTTTTGATTTGCAAAGTTCCTTAGTTAATTAGAGATTTCAAAAAAATTCCTGGCCAGTTAATAATAAACTTAATACCCAGAAATGTGCATTTTTCAAAGTTTTCAAAAATTCACAAAAATTATACGTTGGTCCTATTTTTCGAAAATGCACTGGGAGCACCTGGAGATGACCTGTAGGGCACCCAGGTGGCACCTGAGGCTGGCGCGGCCGGAAGGGCGCGCCACCCTGGCGTGTGGAGCCTTTGCCCCACTTGAGCATCTCTTCCTCCCAAACTCTTCTCTCCCGAAAAATCGACACCAGCTTTCTCTCACTCGCGTTTTTGCTCAAGAGCTCAGGATTTTCGATCTCTTTGCTCAGCCCAGATTTCTGTCTGAAATTTGGCACATTTGCTCTCCGGCATGTGACTCCTTCGATTATCCAAGTAGAATTTTGTTTGGTTGAGTATATCTTGAATATTTTGCTGCTGTAGGTAACATGTTTAGTGAGCTTGCATGCTTGTTTTAAGTTGTATAAACTAGTTTTGATGCATGATTAGTACTCTAGCAAGTTCCTATAGTAGTTCCCCTTGATTATATGTCACCAAATCAAGTTTTATATCATTTGTTGAAAAATTTCATAAAAGGAGGATGAAGAACTTCAACTTTGGAGAATTGTTTTGGAGAGGGACAACCAGCACCGGAAGACCCTCTAGGACCGCCACACGACTCAGGCGATCCTACAATGAGGATATCATCGCGCCAAGCTTCGCGCCCGAGGAAGACAATGGGGCTCCTAATGCTTCATCTTTCCCGTGTTATGATTTTCTGAGAAATGCAGGGTTATTGGATGATTTCTTCACCCTCGTCAACAGGGCGGGCTTAGCCGCCTATGTGGGAGATGAAAGGGAGCAATACTACATGCTCACCAAAATCTTCGTCGAGAGCTTCAAGTTCCACAACAAGCAATATGGGCCGACAGTTGCATTCAAGATCTATGGTAATCCTATTACTATGGAATTAGAAGAATTTTGTGTTGCATTGGATATTGCCCCTGTAGGTACAGCAAGGAGGATTGATGACAACCCCCGGGACCTGTTGGAGCTCTATCGAGGGATCACCGATGATGATTGCCGCACCATTCAGCGTGGCAAGATAAGAAACATCGAACTCCCCGCCATTAAGTATTTTGCCTATTACATTGCTACTAGCATTCTTGGTAGGAGAACACTAGCAATATTTCTAGCTACCATCTTGCTTTCTTGAATGCCTTACTGGACAGACACCTTATCATCTTGGTTCTCTTATTGCTCGCCGCCTGTCTAACAGGGGGCCTATTTTTGGAGGAACTATTGCATTGCGCATTTTAACACATTTAAGACTTCCTCTTGATTCTAATGATGTGCCATTAACCCCTAGGAGGCTTGATATTGCTGCTATGAAAATCCATCATTTTGTTACCGCTGATTCCACTTTAGATAATATGGTCTATAGAATGTTGTTTGCTGACGGGGATGAGAAGGAAATCCCTCTTCCCCAGCAAGATTTGTTCAGCATTGACAGGGAACCATGGTCGCGCACTAAGGAGGAGGTGGAGGAAAAGATAAAGATACAAGACTTCCACCAGAAGCATGACTCCGAGGACGCTGAGCCCTCCTACGACTACACCATCACGTATCCGGGTGCTTCTTCTAGCACATACCTGGAATATGATCCATCTTCGTCGTACTACGGAGATGCTACTTCATGGCCTCGCTGGGATTGAACTCCACTTAGGCCAAAAGCCTAAGCTTGGGGGGAGGTATACCGGCATCACTCATTCTTTGCATATTATGATTGCTGGATACTTGTATATACTTGTTTAGTTTGTTTGAGTGGTTTTCTAATGAGAGGGAGATGATATTTGGGGAGTGCTGCCTGAAAACAGATTCTGGACTGTTACCGAAAAAATTCCCAAAAATAGCCAGAACAGTATTTTGCGAAGCCAATTTTTGTGCATGTTCCCCAGGTTGTTATCTAACTTTCATTAGTTGAACACTTTTCGATTTGAGCAGTGGAAGAATTTCTTAAAAATCGAGTACTGTACTGCTGTCAAGTTTGACGAATTTCTGCTGCTTTGTGTTTATGTGAGTCTTCTAGTTTGCTATTTCTTGTTTTTGCTTTGTTTCTTTCCCAAAACACAAAAAGACCAAAAATATTTCTGTTGTTTCTTTTCATCATTTGTTTGTTTTGGTTTCTTGCATTTGTTTCGCTTTATTTGCTATCGTTGGTTTGCTACAAGAAGACCAAAAAGATTTTGCTTTGTTTGCTTGTTTCCTTTTGTTCTTGTTTCCAATTCGAAAACACCAAAATATTTGCTGTTCTTCTTTGGTTGTAAAGTTCATCATGAGTTCAATGGTCTTCAGTGGCTGGAGCGTGGTTTTCATTTCATATTATCAAGCTACACAAGTGAAAGGCAATAATGACGATCTACGACAATTGGATTGTGGTGAGAGGCTGGTATGAGCTCTATTTGTTTTCATTTTTGTACATATACTCATCCATGTGAGCATGCTTAGTTGATTCATGTGAGGTATATGTCATTTAAGAAAAGTCTAGTAGTTCATGATCTCTCATGTTTAGCTCAATTTATTAATATGAGTAGCATGTCATGGATGTTTGCTTGCATTGTTTTATTCATAAGTAGGTATGGCATTGTGGTATCCTCCTCTGAATAATTCATTTATATCGACTTGGCACATGCTCACGCATGCATATGACTGAACAAAAGTCAATTAAGCCTCGATGATTTATATTGCTTCAAGTTCTTGTATCACTTTTATGCCTCTGTTAATTTATTTTGCCGCAAGCATGATTATGACAGATTATTGCTCTCTTGATTTGTCGCTCCCTAGTCTTTTGCTAGCCTTCACTTGTACTTGGGGAACGCTGCTCGTGCTTCCAAACACCTGAAAACAAGTTGTTCCAAAGTGTCCACCATAAATACCTATGCATGGCATTTCAAACCATTCAAGTAAATTCTCATGCGCTACCTTTAAAACCTTCAAAATGCTTCTCAATTTGTGTTAATGTTTCATAGCTCATGAGGAAGTATGTGGTGTTTAACTTTCAACCTTGTCATTTACTCTTGACGGACTTTCATTATGGACTAGTGGCACATCCGCTTATCCGATAATTTTGCAAAAAGAGCTGGCAATGGGATTCCCAGTCCCAAATTAATTAACCTAAATAGACAGTCCTCCATGGTATGTGATTGTTGGACGACACCCGAAGGATTCGGTTAGCCATGTCTTGTGTAAGCAAAGGTTTGGGGGAGTGTCATCATAATAAAACTAAAATAAAAAGGCACTCCTTCATGGTATGAGATTGTTGGCAGGCACCCGAGGATTCGGTTAGCCATGGTTTGTGAAAGAAAGGTTGGAAGGAGTGCCACATAAACATAAAAATAATTCATGGGAGCCGCTCTTGGAAGTCCGGTTGGCGAGGTAGTTGGTCTACCCATTACCATTCGTTGACAACAACAAACACCTCTCAAAATAATTTTACTCCTGTTTAAAAAATGAAAAGCTCTAGCGCATGTTTCCCTCTGCGAAGGGTCAATCTTTTACTTTTGTGTTGTGTCTCCATTCTTTCTTTGAGCACTATCTTGAGAGCACAAGCTGTCATTCTTAGTATAATATGCTTGTCCCAAAATATGATTGATTGCGGTATAACTTTGATGCTTTTATCTTTGACAATCACTATTTCCAGTCCTTCTATGAACTTTAGAGGTGCTTGAGCATTTATGTTTTGCTGATCAAATATGGGCAAGCGAGATACCACTTTATCATACTCTCTTATGAACATTGCAATCCTGCTTATAGACATGATTCATGATGCTTATTATTAATTGTTGGTACCTCTCCATGATTGACATAGCTGTTAGATGATCTTATTTGTATGCATCTCATTATGAACTGCCTAAGTGTTAGCCATAGCATGAGAATATATACATCATATGAGCAAATGTGTTCGTGAAAGTTCTTTTATCGCTCAGTTGTTAACTGAAATGCTTGAGGACAAGCAATAAGCTAAGCTTGGGGGGAGTTGATACGTCCAAAACGTATCTACTTTCCCGAACACTTTTGCTATTGTTTTGCCTCTAATTTGTGTATTTTGGATGCAACTAACACGTACTAACGCTGTTTCAGCAGAACTGTTCTGGTGTCTCGTTTTTGTGCAGAAATCCAACTTTCAGGAAAATCCTCGGAATTTATGCGGAAGGTCCTATTTTCCCAGAATATTGGCGAGCCGGAAGGGCAAGCCAGGTGGGGGCCGGGCCCCACACCATAGACGGCAGCGCCCGGGAGGGCCCGCGCGGCCCTATGGTGTGGCGGCCTCGGTCAGCCCCCGATGCCCTCCTTCGGACTATTTATTGCCTTCGACCTAAAAGCGCACGGGGAGAAGTCGAAGTGAAAGCCTCAGAACGCCGCCACATCGCGAAACTCCGTCTCGGGGCAGAAGTCTCCGTTCGGCACTCCGCCGGGACGGGGAAGTGGAGGAGATCATCGCCATCATCACCACCAACGCCTCTTCATCAACCAGCCATGTTTCCCCCATCCATGTGTGAGTAATTCCCGCTGTAGGCTGAAGGGGATGGTAGGGATTGGATGAGATTGGTCATGTAATAGCATAAGATTGTTAGGGCATAGTGCCTAGTGTCCGTAATTGGTACTTTGATGATATTGTTGCAACTTGCTATGCTTAATGCTTGTCACTAGGGCCCGAGTGCCATGATCTCAGATCTGAACATGTTATTGTTTCATCATGATATTCATTGTTTATGGTCTTACCTGCAAGTTGTATACATGTCGCTGTTAACCAATGGCCCCGAAGTGACAGAATCGGGACAACCGGAGGGGATGGTAGTGATGTGAGGATCACATGTGTTCACGGAGTGTTAATGCTTTGCTCCGGTACTCTATTAAAGGAGTACCTTAATATCCATTAAATTCCCTTGAGGCCCGGATGCCACCGGCTGGTAGGACAAAGATGTTGTGCAAGTTTCTCATTGCGAGCACGTACGACTATAATTGGAACACATGCCTATTGATTGCTTTGTACTTGGACACCGTTTTATTATTATCTGCAAATGCCCTGCTATGATTGTTACATGAGTTTCTCTCATCCATGCAACGCGTTATCCGTCCCCGTGCCTACGGTGTTTAATCTTCTTTACTATAATCCTCTTTGCTGTCTTGTTACTCTGCTGTTGTTATTTCACTACGCTACGCTATAAAAGCATTACTGCGATAAACTCTTGCGAGCAAGTCTGTTTCCAGGTGCAGCTGAATTGACAACTCCGCTGTTAAGGCTTTCAAGTAATCTTTGTCTCCCCTTGTGTCGAATCAATAAATTGGGTTATACTACCCGCGAAGACTACTGCGATCCCCTATACTTGTGGGTCATCAAGTTCTTATGTGGAACTCAATATTAGCCATGCTCTATCTTAAGTGAGTATGTGAAGATACAATGTTGAGTTGGGCAAGTTCAAGATGAGCATCTCAAGTGAATCACATACTTGAAGCTTGCCGTCCATTTGGTGATAATGGACTAGTGAAGATGTGCATCAATGGAGCTTTCCCATCATAGTGTATGGGGGAGCATTTGTGAGTCTTCACGAAGCAACATTGGTCAAGTGAGGCATTTCGGCTTGAGTGAAGCTTGAAGAGTTATCATCAAGATCAAGCGGGATGCGCAAGGCAAAGGTATGGCCTTGCTAGGTTTTCCTTTACCGGTCTCAAGGTGGATGTTGGGAGACCGGATTATAGGATAGATAGCCGCACTATTAAGAGGGGCTTTCGGTTGAGTAACTTGATCACATCGTCTTAGGGAGCTCAATCCTTTGCATACTTTGCATATCCTTATTGCTTCTTGGTGTTTCTCTATGTGAGGTTCTTGAGCTTGTTGCTAGCTTTACAACAAGCCCAAGTTCATCGGAGTTCGCATGCATCTTCTATGGCGTTTTCGAGGTTGGGTAATTTTACCGGTTATTCATGATATAAGGTTCTACCTTTTATATTCATGATAAAATTCCCTTCTACAGATTCTTGAGTTTGCACTTTTTATAGGATAGCATTTGTCGTTATCTTCCAAACGAAATTAGTTTCATGTCAATCGGAGTTCGGGAGCAATAGTTATTAAAGAAAAAGGAAAAAGAAAATATAAAAGAAAAAAAAAAAAAGAGGAGGAGGGGCCGCCGGTTGGCCGCCGGCTGCGAGCCATGCGCCCAGCCGGCAGGTCGGGCGCCAACCAGGCCCGGCCGACCGCGCATCTCCCAGCCCGGCTCCTTTCCCGGCGGCCGGGCGCCCACCGGGGCTGGGCCTCGCGCCCCGCGGCCCACGCGCGCGCTCCACGCCCGCCGCGCTCCTCGCCTATCCCGCCGCCCGGTGCCGTGGCCTGCTGCCCGGTTCTTGGCCCGGCCCGACCGAGCTGGCCAAGACTCCTCGGCCCAGGCCGGTTGACCGGCCAGCGGCCTGGGCTGTCTTTTGCCCGTTTTCCTGCGATTTTATTTGTCTTCCCCCCCCCCAACGGTTTATTTGCTCCTAGCTATAAATAGACCTTTCTTCCACCTTGAGACTATGACTTCTTCCCTTTTCTCTCACCTCCATTGTTGCATTTGAAGAAGTTGCTCTCTCTCTTGTTCCCCCCCATGATTCTTGCTCATTCTTGAGGGATCTAAGAGAGGAGATCTAGATCTACACTTCCACCAAACCATTTCTTCTCTAAGTGAGGGAATCTCTTGGGATCTAGATCTTGGAGTCTTTGGTTGACTTTCCCCTTTGTTCTTCCTCTCAATCTCATCCTAGCATTCGTTGCTTTGGTGGGATTTGAGTGTGAAGGACTTGAACACCTCTAGTGTTCTTGCTTTGCATCATTGCATAGTGTTGAGCTCTCTACCACGATTCGAGTGAGAGACCGTGAGCTTGTTACTCTTGGAGGGAGACCTCCTAGTTGGCTTGGTGATTGGTGCTCCGGTGATCTCTTCAAGAAGATTGTGAAGAGGCCCGGGCTTCTCCTTCGTGGAGCTTGTGAAGTGGTTGTGGAGCTTGCCATCTCCGGAGCGGAGGAAAAGCTAACCATAAGGAAGGGCCATTATCCTTCGTGGGTGTGGTTAGGAGAATAGGGTGAGCCTTCGTGGCGCGGGAATCCTTCGTGGGACCTCCACTCCTCCAAACGTGACGTACCTTCTTGCAAAGGAAGGGACACGGGAATACATCCTCGTCTCCGCGTGCCTCGGTTATTTCTATACCCGAGCTCTCTTTCCTTGTGATAGCCATCGTGCTTGAAGTACATATATCTTGCTATCACTTGTGCTACATATATCTTGTGCCTATCTTGCTTAGCTCTAGTTGTTATTGTTACACTTAGTTGAGCTTAGCATATTTAGGGTTTGTGCTTGTAAACTAAACGATAGTTTAATTCCGCATTCTTACAAGACAAATCCGCAAGAGTTTGTAATTGCCTATTCACCCCCTCTAGGCGACATCTAGATCTTTCAATTGGTATCAGAGCAAGGTCTCTCCTTGTTTAAGGCTTCACCGCCTTGAGAGTACAGATGCTACAATAGTCACAATGGCACAAATTATCTTTTGTGGCGAAATTGCTTACTTTGTAATCTTCGGACCTTGTGTCCTCATATAGAGCAATTTCTAGATGTCGGTTTTTCTCCTCCGATGGATTCTCAAAATCTATCTTTAGAGGATGAGAAAACTTACATCTTGAAGCTCAAGTATCTAATGAGCTTTTATTCTCCTTGAGACCCGATTTTCGTAGGTTCTTGATATATATAAAGCGAAAATCGTCTCATGAGATGTGGATCAAGCTTAAGGAAATGTTTGGTGGATCCACTTCTCAATTGGTCGGTGGTGACTCCGAGGAGCTCTCTTCCCCTTCACATCATGAAGAGCTCCAAGTTGCTTCCTCCGGTCGTGATGAGTTATCATCTTCTTCCACTTCACCAACGTGTAGCAAGACACGAGGTAATGATATGGTGAGTGGTGAGGAAAATTGCAATGTTGATATTGTGCTCAATAGTGATGATTCTTCATCTCTATACCATTGTAATGCTTCCTCTTTGGACTTAAACACATCTAGCATTGAAAATAACCTACATGCTTGTGTTGATAGTCCTTGCATATCATGTGTAAATTGCTTACATAGATCTCATGATGATATGCTTACCTTGTCTTGCTCCCATAATCAAAATGCTTATATTTCCTCTAGTTGTTTGTTGACTAACAATGTAGAGGAAACCGAACACTCTATGGATCAAGACATGTTTTCAAATGAGGATTCAAGAATATCTTCATCTTCATCCTCCGGTATGCACATGTGCCTTATGGCAAATGGATCAAAGGTATCTCCTACTTTGACTAACCTCCTCTAATGATGAGAGTGATGATGATGATAATGATGAAGAATATAATACCTTGGTGCATAATATGGCAACGATATATGCTTCTCTTCATGGTAATAAAGAAGCTCGTGCTAATCTCGAACACTCTATGGATACCTTGAATAAATATAGGGAAACCATAGTGGAGTTGGAGTCCCATGTTGAAAATGGGGAAATGAGATTCACTCTCCTCAAGCATGAGCTAAAAGATGAGAAGCATACTAATTTTATGCTTACACAAAAAATTGAATCCTATGAGCTTGAAAATGAAAAATCTATTGATGATGCTTGTGCTACTAACTCTACTTCTTGTGAAGCATCTATCTTAAAGGAGAATGTTGAGTTGAGGGCTCAACTTGAGTTGCTAACTAGAAATTATAGGGAATTGGAAGAAAGTCATAAAAAGCTCTCAAGCTCTCATGATGATCTTATAATTTCCTATGATGGGCTAAAGTTAGCTCATGAGGCAAGTATCACTAAGGTAACATCTTGTGAGCCTCATGTGGACATTAGCACAATCTCTACTACAAATGCTATATTGCCATGTGCTAGTTCTTGTAATCCATCTAGTCAAACTAGTGATACACCTTGTGTTGGATTACTTGCTTTGCCTTGTTGCTCCAACAATGAAGCTTCTATTTCCTCTAGTACTTGTATTTCTACTAACCATGTAGAGGAAATAAAAGAGCTCGAGGCCCTCTTTCTTTGAAGAAAGACTTAGAAAAGCGTCATGAAGGGAAATCCGCACTTGACACAAGATGCTAAGTGTGCAACAATCTCCCAATGACAAGAGTGGACTTGCATTCAACTCCAATAACAAGAACAAGTCCAAGAGCAAGAGCAACAAGAAGAAGGGCCAAGACAAAGTCAAGGATCTGGCCAAGTTGGTTTGCTTCAAGTGCAAGGTTGAAGGGCATCATGTTAGATCATGCCCATTGAAGAAGAAGAAGCACTTAAGTGAGAAACAACGGAAGCGGCCACAAGGTCAAGGTCAAGCTCATGCTCGACCTCAAGTTGAAGATAGGCCACTTCCCAAGAAGAATCAAGATATTGTTCCCCAAGAAAAGAAATCAATAAAGAAGAGAAAGGGGAACACTTGCTACATATGTCGTGAGAAGGGGCACTTTGCTTCTTCTTGCTTAGGTGGTACCTTATCTAACCCTATAATTGTTGATAATAGATTATTCTCTAGGGAAGGATAAGGATGGCAATGTGTTTGCCAAGTTTTTTGGAACTCAAAGTGGTTTCAAGAAAGAACCATTTGGGTTGCCAAGACTATTGTGACTAACCTCTTAGGACCCAGCAGTTTGGGGACAACAAGCACAGAATTTGATGTGGTGAATGTGGAG